>JAYDZG010000039.1:11356865-11369044 GCA_034509265.1 Microcambeva bendego
AGCCTCAATTCTTTCTGAGTCTGATGCAAAAGCATGGCACATCTATTTCAGTGCAGTTTCTCCCCCTATTTTAGTGAAGTTACCCCCATCTTTGCAGAAAATCCATCAGGTTGGATGGGGAGCGTCAGTGCACAGCCATTTTCAGATCTCTATAAAGATATTAAATCGCGTTGAAGTCGAGCCATGCAACAATACTCACAGATTTGTCCTGAAGCAACTCCTTTGTTATCATGGTTGTTGTCCTGTTGGAACCTTTTTCCAGTCTGAGGTCCAGAGCGCTCTGCCGCAGGTTTTCTTCCAAGTTGTCTTCGTACATTGCTGAAGTCATCTTTCCCTTGACCCTGACTAGTCTCCCAGTTCCTGATGCCGAAAAACAACCCCTTACTGCCACCACCATGCTTTACTATAGGGATCGTACTGCACAGTTGATGAGTGGTGCCTGGTTTCCTCCACACATGGCACTCAATTTTTGACTAAATTTCAGACTAAATTTTGTTACTCATGGTCTGAGATTTCTGTAGATGCCTTTTGGCAAAAAAAATCCATTTTGGAATAAAGTTGCAACGTAGTAAAATGTAGTGAAGCGCTATGAATACTTTCCGGATGCCCTGTATGTGTGGGTAAAAGTATGGGAGTATGTGGGCATGTGTATGAGTAAGTATGATTATTTCCGGTGTATATTTATGAATATACAGTATGTGTGTGCGATTATGCGTGGGATATGTGAGATTAGAGTGTACATTTGGATATACAGAATGTGTATTGTCGTAATCTACTGAGTACACAGTTAACAGACTGACCTTAAGCCCTACATCTTGATTTGCTTGTGTATCTAGCCACCCCTTAATCCCTCAAATGCCAAATCATACACAGTTGTGTGATAGCTGTCGTCCCAGTAGACTTTCCGTCCCATTTCTCCCCACTGCAAGCTTTCTTTCTTATAATATAAAAAATGAATGAAGTATTTTTCATGGCTCACAGGCTGTGGATTTATATACACTTATGTTGTCTGATCACCTTATTCTCCATGGAATCTATCAGTTTGCATCAGTTTACAAGAATGAAGATATTAGCTTGAAAAGATGACCGGATCACTTGCCTAATAGGCTGTCAAAACAGCTATAACATCCTGAAACATGGACTTTGCAAGACATTCAAAGACATCCAGTTGAGTAAATGGTGCATGCCAACATGATCTAGTGGAATAAACGTTTTGTTGGACCAGTCAACGTTTCTCCAATGCTTCCAATTTCCACTTTCAATTACAGACTTTTGACAGGTCATTTGATGGTACACTGAGCTAGAGTTTGGCACTTTGACTGGTTTACATTTAGACAGTAATCCTTCTGTTGGTGCCAAAATCAAAGCCTTCATCTCTCTTTATCTAGCCATCCAACAGCTTGATAGTGGTTGATTGCTTGTCCCTGTTCTGGTGTTCTTAAGTCACCCAATTTTCCTCCAAATCTATCATATCCAAATACCAACTGCATTATGTTTTCCCTTTACTGATGCTGACCTCCACTCCTGATTGAGGAGTGACCGAGACCCGAACCAGTGGGCCTTGCACTCTCCCTGCAACTGAGCCCATCATTGTGATTTAGGTAAAAATAGTGGAGTGATGGTGTATGAACAATTGAACCTTGGAGATTGAAAACTCAGAAGGTCATTTACTTGAATGAAAAAGTGTAAGTTTTTTTTAATAAAGAGGTGTAGTTCAATAATTCTGTCAGTGAACAAGAAATAATAGAAATCCCAACACTATAACAATGTGTGTATGCAAACTTTTGATTCTCTCTCTATCTCTCTTAATTATACATCCTTAATGTCCGACTTTGCTTCTTACGAACTCTCTTATAAACTCATCTTGATGCTCAGTATTAAATAACACCATCTGCCACATTACATTATTTTAGTTGTAATGTTTACAACTTTACAAAAAATATGTACTACTCTACTGTATATTTTCAAAGATATGTGCACAGATGACACATGCACAGAGTTGAACCCATAACAGCCTTAACACCTTTGGGAATACTGACTAGATTTTGGACCCATTCATTTATTATGAGGTCAGTTAGGAATACCAAACCTGACACTGCAATTTATCCTCAAGGTGTTCAACAGGGTTGAAGTCAAGGCTCTGTGCAGGACAGTGCTTCATCGACCAGCAATGTATTTATGGACTTTTTGCACAAGGTCACAGTCATCATGCTGGAACAAGAAATAGCATTCCAGAGAATGCGGTCATGATGCCGGAAACATTTCATTCAATTTTCTAATTCTCAGGCTGTTAGCAATAGATGTAGCACAAAAAAACCTGAATTTATTTATTAAACAGGGTGTCCGCATACTTTTAGCCATGTGTTTCTTGCCATATGGCTGAACTATTCTCTGATAACATGCATAACGTTCTTATTTCTAAATTATCTTAATTGATAGAAGTTCCAGGGTGGGTAGCAGTGTCATCTCACAGCAAGACAGTAGAGAGATCAATTTCTAAGTGAAATGGTCTGGGGCGATTTTGTATGGAGTTTGCATGTTCTCCACACATTTCAGTCTCTGATCTAAATACGTTCATTATCTTCCATGCTATTTAAAATGGTTTAGTCTTTAGACTTGCATAGTGACCCCAAAAGCTAAAGTCACTGGCTTGACATGCATCTAATCAAGTAATTGGACTACTAAGATGTGACCTTGTGTCATGTACACCTGTTAATAATCTTTAATCAAATATGCCAGCAGAGAGAATGAAAATAATTACTTTGATTTCACTGTACCAATACTTACACAGAGCACTAAATAATATCTGCCTGTATTTATACACCACAGTGATTATGCAAAACATTATGATTATCCACCTAATAATAAGCTGTCCAAACAATTCAGACATGCCAAGGCAAGGACTTTGCAATGGGGATTGGTTTACATCTAGTTCTCACCTAAATGATGCACAAATCTGCCCAATCATACACATAATTCCTTCCTTAGGTTGCTCTAATATTCTGTCAAGGTGATTGTGTGCCCATTGTCACAGGATCGCATGGGACCTTTGACTTATCTATGACTACATAGCCCCATATTTACAAGGGTTCAATGCACTGTGTTGTGACATCATCACCAGAATAAAATAATCTGCAATTTTAGCCACATTAAGTCTTGTTGGTTTGCTAAAGACACAACAGTCTTTATTGTCCTTGGCCCCATTTTAGTCATACTGTGCATGCTCTCAAGAAGTGTTTGAAATCCTAGATGCCTAAAAATGTACCCAAATCTTGACTAAAAAATAAGGGAACAGACAAAAGCAATCCAAGCATTCAGGGCAGAACTCTTCTCACAAGTCTACTTGATTAGGCACAGTTTTTATGTGTATGTAAAGCAACCCTCCTATTTATCCGGGCTTTGGACCGGCATCACAATGCACTGGTCTGTGCATCCTAGTGGCTAGGTACCTACAGGGCAATTCAGACCTACAGTCTACAATTAACCTGGTGGCAAGTTTTTGGACTGTTGGAGGAAAGCAGAGTGCACGGACATGGAATATGCTAGTAATTTACCTAAGAACAGCTTATTTTGAGACTACCATGCCCAATGGTGTTAATATATTCATCCACCTGCATAAGCACTGTTGCTATTTTAACGACGCAGACGCAAGGCGTGAAAATGCAGGGTGTAAGATAGCAATGTGCATCGCAACACACCTTGCACAGGGTGTAAGATTGGGCCCCTAGTATTTATTTAAGAGGCATTAAAAGTCAGAAATAGTGTACTGGTGCACAGTTGTATTGTATTTGAACATTTTAGGCGCTTACTTTGGAATTATTTGATCTTTGCCACTGTGTATTTGCCACATTTGTCAAGTCAGTTTGACTCATTGAAGTGCTCGCGCACCTTCATAGTGTGAATGAGCAAGTCAGTTTCCTCTGCTGAGAAGTGTTGCGCATGCAGCTTAAATTGCAATCTGCCAAAGTCAGACCACACTCAGCTCTGGGAATGGCAAGTGACATGTTGATTGGTTTATTGCATGTTACGCCAGAAACACACTCATTAATAATTAAGAGACTTAGTACATACCTGTTTGTGTGTTTTGCATCATGCAAGACACACTGTCACGCCCTAAGATCAAGCTGCATGATGCACAGTTGACCGTTCAAAAGATCACTAAATTGGGCCCTAGGTGTGCAACTGCATTTTAAGTGGCCTCATAAGTAATAAATCAGCTGATATAATATTTTCCATGCCAGACATTTTCCATTCAAGATGCAAACTACAAACTAACAACCATAAGGAAGAAAGAACAGTTGAAAGACAGCAGAGGCCAAGTATTAAACCTTGTAAGACTCTGAATGGAACAGATGTAAATTCTATGCTGCTTGTTAAAAACCAGTCTTTTAGCTATCCAGCACTACACTCAATAGGCAATTCCTAGCTTGAAGAAAATACACAGGAGATCTATTTTCAAAAAGTCTCTATCTCCTGTCAAGAAATCTATCTGCTGTCAGAAAGTATCTGTCGTCCTATGTTTGGGTGCCCTGGCAGGATGAAACTTAGTAACAGCCCACAGGGGCTTTAAAGAGACCTGGAGGTCATTCTGAATGAATCAGGAGATAACGAACTGTAAACGATTTGGTCTAGGAGAAGTGATTAGGATCTGAATTTGTGGATGTCGGAGGAATAACTTCTGATGTGTTGAACCTGTAAGGATGATATCTAATGTCAAAGAGTTGAAGATGGATGTAATTAAGGAAGGGAGAACTTGGGAGACTTTTCAAAACTGTGTGGTGAATAATAGCTTTTTAAAAGCGCATATGGCAAAGAACAAAACAACAAAAGTCTGAATTAAAGATACCATAAATCTTGAATGTCCTGTTGCTTCTTTGATTTGTAGAAGTCTCACTTTACATTGAACACACACTGCATTTATAGCATTACCAGCTCTAATAGCATGCACAAATGCAATAAGAGCTACAAGGTAGTTCCATTATAATTACAGATACGACATGCAAAAGCATCAACCAAACCACATCCACAAGCAGTAGGAACAAATTATTTGTTTGATTTTGTAAGTTAATTTACATTTTGATAACATTTAAAACAATTTTGTGTCATTTTATCGAACAATTGGTTTGATGTTTTTTTCTGCTTATTGTGTCTTGTCTTTATATTTTGTCTTTATATTTTTCCAATGACTCCATTCGCCCACAGATTTTCTGAAAAGGCACTGCTGAGCTTTCCTAAACTTTGTAAAGCTGCAAAGATTGGCAATTCAAATCCAGGCTCTGCTGGGCGGCCACTGTTGGGTCCTTGAGCAAGACCCTTAACCCTGTCTGCTCCAGGGGTGCTGTATGATGGCTGACCCTGCATTCTGACCTCACCTTCCAAAACAAGCCGGGATATGCAAAGAAAGAATTTCTTTGTACTGTACAACTGTATATGTGTAATGACAAATAAAGGCTATTCTTCTTCTATAAAGATTGTTCAACTGTAAACAGTGAAATAACATTCCAGTCACTTCTGTTTGCAAGCAGATCTTTTTCATAAACTCAACAAACAATAAACATGAAACCCCAAACCAGAAAATAACGGTATGGACATTGCTAATAAAATAAAAATGCAGTGATCCTTAAATTTACTTAAACTTGTATTTGATTGATTGTCTGCTCAACCATACATAAAATATCTTCATTCCTGCCGTTTAGGCATGCAATATTCAATCCTACAACACACTGCAGAAAGATAGGACAGGAAAAATTCAAATCTAGTAATGATGTGAAAAAGATAATTAGGTGATGTCAACAGGTGATTATAATTATAATTAAAATCATGGTTTGGAGCAAAAGCAGCTTCGAAGAGAGTCTTTGATGAGCAAATATGGACAGAGGATCTCCAGTTAGTCAACATATGCGCATAAAAATTATTGCAATGTTTCTATAAAAATGTGCGTAAAGGCCAAGGGTACAAGCTTAAGATGAATTCCAGTGATCCTCAATCCCCAAAACGACAATGCATCAAGAAGCACCACTGAACAATAGCTGACAACCACATTTACACATATTTGAGGGCAACATTAATTCAGAAAATCACATCGAGATCTTAGATCAACATGTACTGCTTTCAAGACATTAACTTTTCCAGGAATGTGTAAGCATATTTCAAAAAAGACAAAGCAAAAATACATGTTGCATACATTATAAAGGCATGACTGTGGAGGAAGAGGGTACGGGTACTGGACTGGCCTGTCTACACTCCTGACCTGCTCCCAAAAGAGAATGTATGGAAACTGTTTAAATGAAAAATGGGACCAGCTTTCTTTTGGACTGTGTTGCATGCCTGAAATGCAGGGATGGATGTTTAATTAATAAATAAAAAAACAATATTAAATGAAACAAAGTTGATCAGATAAAACATGTTTAAAAGTTTATGTAAATTTAAGAAAGTCTTATTATTTAAATTATCCATAGCATCCCAGCTTTGGCTGATTTGGTGGAACTATATAACTATATAGAATGCTTGCAAAGAAGCAGTAAAAATGTACAGTAAACAATGTGCAGTAAAGTCCACTTTCTGCAAGCTTGAGGGTGCCCAGGGGTAAGTAAAATATCTGGGGGAAGATCAGGCAGCCAAAAAAAGTTTTACAGACAGCAAACACAAGTAAGAATTAATCCCTGGACCTGAAAGTTTCTGTGCAACAGCAAAATTTACTGTCTGCCCCACTGTAGCGTTTATGTCTTGTACTTCTTGGTATTTAATGTAGCTCCAACAATGTGTATAAAAGCTGGAGAGTGGTGCTCAGATTTCTGTTCACTTATATTTTACTGCACAGTTGGGATGTTTGTACTACGGCCTAATTAGTACTTCTTCTGTAGTCACTGACATAAATTCAAAATAGTGGTTTGAAATGTGGTTTGCCGCTTGTTTTAATAAATGTTTAACTGGTGTATTATATAATGATATTTTTCCATTTTTCCGAATAGAACTAGTCGCAAACACATGCCTACCTACATGTTTCAAATTTTACTTTTGTTCTAATAAAAGTATTAGTTTTTAAGATACAGAGCTATTGATGATAAATTCACTGGTTCAAAACCTTCTCATACAGAGCATGAATACTTGCATTTGGGTACTTGTTGATACCAAATATAATAACAATACATTTGTAACAATACTTAATCACAGTAAATACATAAATACACTCCAAGTTAAAGAAATATAAATATTACCCAATAACACAACCACAACAAATACTTGGTCATTTCAAACGTATAGATGTTTTCACCTCAACATCCAAGCACAGCCTAAACCATCTCTCTCTCTCGCACACACGCACACACACGCACACACATACACACACACACACACACACACACACAATCATAAGGCTGAATCTTTTGGCTTTGTTCCTTTAAATGAGCCGTTCAAAACAAGGATCTTCATTTATTTTTTTTTACACAAAAACAATTTTAATCAAATAAAAACTGTTGCATTTAGTTAATTAAAAAACAAGTTTTTTCGTTTATGCTTTGAAACACAAGTGTCATGAAAAAAAACAGATTTAGAATATTTAAACAAGCTTAGTTCTTATTTTTTTATCCTTATACTACTCATGCGGATCATGTCCATGTTCTTTCTGTAGCTTTTAATGGGTGATTCTGAGATTATTTTCTGGTGGGAATATACAGCTCTCATTTTGACTGATTGATTTTCTTTACTGAGACGAAGTGAAATGGGTGAATTAGAGCTGACAAGAACTGAAAATATAGAATGCAAATATTTATTATGGCTCCCAGAGGCGTGACTCGTTTAATCTATTTAAAGAGCCATTCAATAGAATCGGATTGTTTGCAAACGACCATCGCTATTCCACAAAACAGCAGTGAGACCTACGTGCATTTCAGTATAACCTGTTACTCAAAAATGTTTGTTTATGTTATTATGAAATATTATGAATTGTACCAGTATTGTCCATTTAAACTTCTATGTTGGCCACCATGAAAAGTTTATTTTTCCCTTGTTTACAGATTCTCATCCATGAATTCTGTTCTCTGGTTTCTGTGCATGCCAACACCATTATTAAATTCATAAAAAAAGTTCAATAAAACATAAACTGAGTCTTTATCCATCTGTAACTGACAAGAGCTCCACTCAAATATGCTACTCTATGCTGACATTACTCTTTCAACTTGCTCAACCTTACAGTGGTTGAGTACATGAGCAATGCTGGTATCAGTATCGGTGCATCCCCTGTACTTAGCTCCAACAGTGTAAAGCTGGAGATATTCTACTGCACAGGGTTTTGGGATATAATAGTACTGCTGCCCAATTAGCACTTCCTCTGTAGTCACTGACCTTAATCTAAAATTGTGGTATGAAATGTGGTTTGCAGCTTGTTTTAATGCATGTTTAACTGATGTTTTGCGTAATGACTTTTTTTCAGAATAGAATTAGCAACAGCTACAGGGATATTTGTAATAGTCACAGTTTAATTATGTGTATTACCTACTATTGTATTCCACCAAGGACTGTTTCTGTACATGGACTGGCTACACCTAGCTGAAGAAAATAGAACCTGACAGCCATAGTGTAGCCAAGCTGTATCTATATTCTTAAGGTCATGTTGAATATATTGACCAATATGTTAGAAGGTGTTTGCATCACGTCTTCATTTATTGTCTCTATGTTTATGTTAAACTTTATATAATTTACCACAATAGCCTGACCTTTTCTTCTGGAGAACTCAATACATTGCTAAGGGCTCTTTGCATCTAATATAGAACTGGAATGTGCTTAAGAAAAGTCTCATTAACACATTTAATAGGCTTTATTGATTTTATGTTAACCTCCTTTGGCAGTTTTTTTTTCCTGTCAACATTTGATTGTTTGTGGCAATTAATTTTACATCGACCATCCAAATAAACACAGGACAAACTTACTTAGCGTGGTTAGTGCTGCGATAAAAGAAATCATTAATTGGTAGTAACAGAGAAAAGAAAAAGCGTTTTTTTTACTTAAAAGACAATCACATCGATGCAAAACATTTTATGGGCAGAGAATATTTTTTTGTAAAGGATTTGTATAGCTGGAGTTAGACCAACAATCTGCAAAGAGCTGATCATCAGCTTGGCAAAAAATGTCATTCCAAAGTCATTATTGTCATAAATCTGTGCTCACTTTGAGGATATACGTAAGAGCCCTCGATCTTCTGTGAAAGCTTTTCCTGAAATGTTGCAGTGTGAACCTTCTTACTACTAACAAGAAACATAAGGTGTGGTGTAGACACATGACAAAATTCTTTACACTTCAAAGTGTTTGTATTGTCCACATGTCTCAAGTATTAGTACTGTTTATTGATTTGGGTTTCAGGAGAACATTGAATTTCCCCAAAGACTCAGACGCCACTGATTGTGTAACACTGACAAGAGAGAAGCTTCTCTGTAGCTTTAGTACACTTGCAGACAGATGAATACTCTGTCGGACAAACTGCCAACTAGCACCCTTAGGTGTCCAAGTCTAATTAACTTCTGTCCATTGTATTGGAGAAGGTATCAATTGTTTCGACAGTAAACTGGCAAACATGCTGAAACTGCAGATTTGTAAAACATCCTTATAGATTATTTTTTTCTTTTTTCTTTTTTGATGCTGAGCTTACTTTGTACACATTTGTTATAGGGAGAGGTTGGAAGAATGGTTTACCCCATTTGGAGGTAAAACATGTAAGGATTAAGTTCAGGTATAAAGCTGTACCCACTTCAAACAGATAAATAAAATAAATTATATAAATTATATAAATTGTATAACAATCTTGAGTCTGAAACTCCCTTAGGTGACCTCTAAGAACAACAACAACAAAAAAGTAAATTCTGACTTAGTTCTAGAGTTACTGGCTCATTGTTTAGTTTCTGCTTCACTATATGTAAAATATAAAATCCTCATTTTGGATTAAAACTATTTATTTTTATGCATTTTTCTTTCCCAGACATGTTAAATTTGTGGATTCTAACTGCAGCAGCTCTTCGTCTTGACCAATGCAGAGCTGCAGACTAATAAAAGCCAGTTCTAAGATGGCCACAATTACATGCTGTTTATTTTCACCTGTCGGAAATCTCACATGAAGTCTTATGATGACTTTTTTCAAACTCATACAGTATCATGTATCAATGAATCAACCACCCTTCATGCCAGCACTTTGACCAGCCAGCAGAGGCCAAAATTCCCCAGCAATGAAAATCTCATTGATCTCCTTCAGACACAGTCAGTTGAGCCTGCAGGACACCTTGGCAGGGTAATAGGGCTTAAGAGCTTGATCATTTAAATTGAAAATTAGATCATTGTACTACCCGTGCATGATGATTTTCAAATATTTCACTCAATGTTCCTGACTTCATCTTTGAAATTTATTGTCTTTGTGTCTAGAATTCTATACTTCTGGAATTTTTGGTGACTATGAAAGTAAAAAAAAGGGAAATATCAAAACAAAAAGAGATCAAAGAAGAGGAACAGCCAGGCCTGATGCAGTGCTACAAAAGAGTCAGGATTCATTGGTTCTCTTGAATAGCATCCAAGACAGCTAGCTGTTAAAGGCCAGGGCTTGGCTGACACTCAAATGCTTACAAAATGAAACAGAGGCTAAGCTGTGGTAAAGTCCTTATGAAGCTATAATCCTGTTGTATCTGAAAACCACAGCTGTCCATACACTTAATAACCAAAAGTATGTGGATATCTGAAACTATGAAACCGCTCCTGCACAGATTTACAACTGGACACTAAAATAACAGAAAGTGAATTTGTGAGGCCAAATTTCCCAACTATTGCCCCAAAGTTCAAAGCAAATAATTGACTTAAACAACTCTTGACAGGGACACAAAATTACACATTAAAGAATACTCATTAAATAATGAAAGCCAATGATTTTTGGCTCACTGCTGTGTTGCCTGTGCCATCAGTACCTAAATCATGAAGTTGGTTAGACAGACAGCACTTGCACTCAAGTGAAAGGAATTTCAAATTCTTTTTTTCCTTTTCTATTTTTATTATTTAAAATTATTTCTAAGTTCCTTATTTACTTTGGTGGATTTCTGTTTGAGGGCAGTCTCCACATTTCTATTCTTCTGTACAGGTGCATTTGGCTACTGACATGAGTCCTTAAAAAGTGTTTAAGACACCACCCCGGTCACTCAGCAGACTTGACCAATTGTGTCTGCAATGGGTTGCCCAACCAATTCATAGCAGAGCTGAGATTAGAACCACAGAGCTGGTGTGCTAGTGGAATAAACGACATGGGTCTCACATGGGTGCCCAAAAAGTATTTTTAATTTAGGGAATGTTTATTGTATGCAAAATATCATCATTTATTAATTAGGAAGTAGTGGGTTGGGCTGATTTTAGAATTTTTATCTTTTAAATACAACTTTTCTCCAAGGATTCGGCTAAAGAAATCTGTTTTGTTGGTAAGACAGAGATGGGAATTCCTCAGAATTTATTTGCAATGTGTTCTGAATAACTGCTGACATTTACATGCAGAGAAACTGGAGTAGATCATAAATTTCCAAATTGGGACCCATTCAGCCCCACTGATACATTTACAAAGCATCATCTGTGTCTGATTTCAGTTTTCAGTCAATCTGTCCGGTGATCCAACCAATAATTCAGTTTGGAACAGGAGAACGTTCCTGTCCTTACCACATGTCAATTACGAAAATCCGGTGCAAAGCTCTGTGAGCTCTACACTAGTGCAGCCAAATGCAATCCCAAGATCAGAGAAGAAAATGCAGACTTTCATTTTCTGGTTTATTGGTAATTGTACAGCTGGTATCACATCCCGAATACTAAATGAATCCTAAATTATCCTGGCATGCCGTGTTGGATGTGTAATTCACTGTGTAAAAAGTGGTTTCTATGAATGGAAACAAGACAGATGACTTACCATCCTTCATCTGGGGTGGCTGATCTTCATCACACTCTTCTTTAGCTGTCAGAAAGAATGAAAAACAGCAAAAGTGATTGACTATAACTGATTTCACTATGACATGATGAGAATGGTACTGCAGTAAGTGTGGATTTGTTTTCGTCTGATGCAATCCATAAATCCTCATGAAATCACGAGCGATCAGATACCAAATTAGATCAGATGCCAAAACAGTTGCATTTTTCAAGGCTTGTCTCAATAACACCATTTAATGATATAA
>JAYDZG010000039.1:11369054-11382825 GCA_034509265.1 Microcambeva bendego
ATCCTCATGAAATCACGAGCGATCAGATACCAAATTAGATCAGATGCCAAAACAAGTCACGTGACTGAGTTGCATTTTTCAAGGCTTGTCTCAATAACACCATTTAATGATATAAAATCAATAGAAATACAATTTTTATTTATTTTATTTATATCAGCCACTTTAAAAACATAGGATATCCATGATATAGACATGGGGGAAAACATGGGGAAAAACTCCACACAGAAAGGACCCAGACTGTTCCTAAAAGCTATGTTCACAAATGCAATGAATAAGCGCTATCTTAAGCATACTGTATGTAAAGGTGCATCTCAATAAATTTGAATATCATCAAAAAGTTCAATTCAAAAGGTGAAACTCAGAGTGACCTTTATTAAGCATTTATTTCTTTTAATGTTGATCATCAGAGGTGGTGATTACCGAAGTACATTTACTTTGTTACTGAACTTAAGTACTTTTTCATAGAGAATAAATTAGTTTTCATTTGTTAGGAGGACACACATAGGTTATCATAAATTATCAATTCTGGAAATATATCAAATGGCCTTCAACAAGAAAAGCAAATGGATTACACGAACATAGATTTGGTCTCCAAGGTCAGGTGAGCAGCGGCAATGACACATTTAAAATGATCTATTCCCATGTCAGTTGTATTAAAGCATTGCCAAAGGCCAAATTTAGTTGTAATTCCCGTTTCAGTGTGTCATAATATGCCGTTTAAAAGATCAATCATTTGTGGGGTGGTACTTATGTATTTCAAACTTATATCCTGTTCACAAAATACAGAAATGTTTGTCTACTGAAAAGTATGTACAGTATTATGCACTCAATACTTGGTTGGGGCTCCATGAATTACTGCATCAGTGGGGTGTGGCATGAAGGTGATCAGCCTGGCCTTGTCTGCATTGTTGGGTTTGGTGTCTGTCATCTTCCTCTTGACCATACCCTATAGATTTTTTATGTTGTTTAGGTTAGGCGAGTTTGCCAGCTGGTGTCAAGTCCTGCTGGAAGAAATATTCTGCATATCCATAAGGCTTGTAAGAAGAGGGAAATATAGTGTTCTAAAATGTCCTGGTAGACGGCTACGCTAACACTAGACTTGATAAAACACAGTGGACCAACAACAGCAGATGACATAGCTCCTCAAACCATTACTGATTGTGTAAACTTCTCACTTGTCCTCAAGCAGCTTGGATTGTGTGCCTCTCCACACTTACTTCAGACTCTGGGACCTTGATTTCCAAATGAATTGCAAATGTTGAAAACAAGACTTTGGACAAAGGAGCAACAGTCCAGTCATTTTGCTCCTTGGCCCATGTAAGACACTTCTGGTGAAAAAAAATGTAAGACACTTCTGGTGACAGTTGTAGTCCCTGTTATGCATATGTCTGTGTGGGGTATTCTAATTTTCTGATATACTGGCTTTTGGGTTTTCATTAGCTGTATGCCATAATCATCAACATTAAAATAAATAAACACTTGAAATAGATCACTTTGTTTGTAATGAAGCTATATAAAATGAGTTTTACTTTTTGAATTGAATAACTCAAATTAACTTTTCGAAGAAATTCTAATATGTTTAGATGCGCCTAATGTCTTCTGAGAATCATGTTGAGAGACCTATTCTAAAAGACCGTAGGCTGTATAGCAGCAGATTGTCCACATTAACTTTGTGAGGCCATGCTTTTTAATGAAACTCCGCTATACACAAACATTTAGCCGCATAGTGTATTTTAGCACTTCATTGGGCATGTTCTCAGTTACTAATGGTCCATGGTGCTGAATGACCAATAGTCATACAGATTAATAATCATCTCATCATTTCAATAACCAGTCACTCTGTCCTCACTTATTTACTTTCTCAAATAACACCAGCTTAAGTGGACCCAAAGCAGAGGTAGTCATGGTCACCCTTGGGCTATCTGCACCCCATTAACCAACCATTAGCAACTACTTGGAGTAATGTTACATTTTTCAAAAATGTCAGCTTCAATCTATCATTGTAGAACTGAAATCTAAATGATCGTTTCTCATAAACAATTCTTTTTTTTTGGAGCTTGACAGAAGAAATTGGCCCTAATTGGATTGCAGAAAGACTTGGTTAGTGTGGGTGGGTGTCACTGGTGTTTCAGCTTTTTTTTTGAAACCATTAGCATTGTCCAAGGTGGCTTGTCAACACCTCACCCACGCACACTAATGTCCCAATAGCTGAAATGAGCATACATGTTAAAGGTCCTTCTTGCTGATATATATTGTGCTCTTGTCAAAAGACATGGTTACAGAAGGTATGCATGCATAAAACACAAATCTAGATTGTTTGCAGCAATAAGCTATTACCAAAAACTCTTTCTCGCTCAAATAAAATTAGCCCAAGAAACTTGACAAAAAATAGTAGCCTTCACAGAGTCCTGACCTTCACTAGACACATTCAAATCAAAATGGACTGTTAAAAAGTCACAACAACACAATATCTGACCTCACAAATGCTTTTTGAACTAAAATGGCACACACATCTAATTCATTTACATTTTCAGCATTTAGCAGACGTCTTTATCCAAAGTGACTTGCAGTACAGTTACAGTATACAGTCTGAGCAATGAGGGTTAAGGGCCTTGCTCAAGGGCCCAACAGCAGCAACCTGGCAGTGGTGAGGTTTGAACCAGCGACCTTTGGATTACTAGTCCTGTACCTTAACCCCTAGGCCATGGCTGGCCAATAGACTGTAATACCAGCTAAATTTAATTAATTCACTTATGAAGTGCAAAACAAAAGCCACTGAAAGCAAGACTAACAGAGGTTAGAAATGCCAGAAACAAACAAAAGTTGCGACAACCCACCATGCTTAGTGCCTAGCTTTACAGGGCAAAGGCAGGTAAGGGTTGTCAGCACTGATTCCCCAGCTTCCTATAAAATGTTAAGTTAGAAGGAGTTCTGTAACACTTGCAATGATGAGAACCCGTGCTTGTTTCTACAGACATTCTACAGGAACCCGAACAGATATAAATATTATATATATATTATATATTTTTATATTTAAATAACTGTAAAGGATTTCTTTCTAAAAACAAGGACGTTTTTCCAAGAGTCTTGGAGCAGCTACAGTAAATGCATCACATCAACACAGTGGAATGGCTAAGAGCAACTGGTAGGAAGGTCACTTTGCCCATGAAGTGGGCAGGCAATTGTTTATGCTTACAAATACAGTGCTTACAAATACAGTGTTTTATTATATTATATATAATATTTATAGACAAAGTAAAAAATAAAAAATAAAAATCAGAACTGCATGTCCATTGCTTTGCCAGAACAACCCACAGTAGTGGACAGCAGTGGTGAGGTACAAGTCATGAGATACCAAAAAAAAGTTATGGAAATAATTTTAATTTAGGCGATGAACTATGTGTGTCACAACACATAGTGAATCATTTTTACAGTTGCTAGCCAGTCATAGCACTTATGTCAAGTTGTTTCCAGCATCAAAAGCACCTACTATTATTACAGACTCTGCACTGGACATTGGGGCAAAGAAATAGAAAGATGACTAGTCTGACTAATCCTATTTTTTTGATCATCATTTATTTGTGAAAGAAATGGGACTTAATGCCACAACATGACTGGTCAGTTTAGAACAAACAAAATTTAAAGGACCTGCTGGTCATGATTTGGTGTCAAATATCACAGTTCAGCTGCCTTGCGGAGTAAATGTGTCAACAGGTCATAAGATGTTTTGACAGGATATTAAGCTGGAGTTCCTCTTTTTGCTTATTAGTGAATGCACAGGAAATAATGAGTGAATGTCCCAACCAGTGTACTGTTGTAAATATTTAAAACTGCTATGACAAAATTGATTCTCTACTTCTTTCTGGTATATTCTGTAATGGTCGTGCTGTGAAGCATGCAAAATAGCATATGCAGAGACGCCCGAAACGATCCCACGGTTGGTCTAATGTTACTAACATGCCATAACACACTCAATATTCACCAAGTGACTGCAAGACGTGCTTAGCTTTCACTTCAAGCCCTTTGGCAGTCTGCTTCATCCTGCTGGGTGACAGCAGACGCCTAATACATTCTTGCTAACAGCTGGCTTTTCAAATGACAGCCTTTCTCTAGTACACACACTGGAGGAGGAAAGCAACTATTAAAGATAGCGGGAGAGTTCCCTGCTATGTGCAAATAGAACATGGAAATATCCCATGGGGAAGAAGAATGTCAGAAAAGCATGTGTGGTATTAAAGAATTACATTAAAGAACCAGAGCATTGCCTTGATAGCTAATTGACCAGCATGGATATCCTGAGAGAAAGGTAAGGCTTAATTTATATACAGTGTGTAGTGAAGCAAATCAGCCCAACTACTTTTCAATTCCAGGGAATATGGCACGTGACAATTAAAATTGCATGAAAGTTCTTTTAACTGCTCCTTTGAAAGACAGGGATTAAATCGCTAAATCATTAAGAATGTTTCTTTAACTTGGAACACCTTAAGACTAGGGTCATCAATGTGTTGCCCATGGCCCTGGTAAACCTAAATCTGAAGATGTCCAGCAGTTCAATCGGGTCAGAACTGAAAAAAAAGTGATCCAGGTACAACCATGTATTGTTCAGAGAAGTCTGGCCAAATGTGGCCTTCATGGAGGGGCTGCAGCCAAAAGACCATACATTTTGCAACTATGCACATAAACATAGGCACAGGGGGCAGAAAAAGCAGCAAGTGTTCCAAAGTAGATTCACAATTTGAAATACTTGGCAGTAATAGAAGACAAATAATAGTGATTGTCTGAAGAATGCTGGCTGTTTCTTACAGGTCTGGGGCTTCATTTCAGCAAATGTGGTTTGGGATTTGGTGAGGATAATGTCCTCAATGCTGAGAAATACAGGGAGATACTTAACCACATTACTTAACATTTAATATCATCAGGAATAAGTCTGACTAGTTCTTAAATTTATTTTGTAGCAGACAATAAATCCAAACGTTCAGCCAATGTCATTAAGAACTATCTTTATTTACTTTTTTTGGTATATAGCAGGACACTTTCAAACATACATCAGACACTTTCAAAGTCACTTACTGTAATGTGACAATATACAGCAATTGAAGGTTAAGGTTCAAGGGCTACACCGAGATGACCAGGCAGTGGTGGAGCAACCCTTTCATTACAGGTCCAGCACCTTAATCACTAGGATATAACTGCCCACTCCTCAGCATGAAGAAGAACAATGAGTCCTGGAAGTGATGGCATGGCAGTCCAGAACTCAAATTTACTGAGTCTTACTGAAATTCTCTTTGTAGTCTTTTCTTACATGAAAAACAACACCACTCATTTTTGTCAAACACATACCCAGAAATTGTAAACTTAAACCAACTGATAGTTTTGAAGTGTTTTTTTTCACTGGTGTATACTGTGCACTCCCCCCCAAAAGTATTGAAACAGCGAGGCTATCCATTTATTTCGGCTGTAAACATTTCAGCTTTAATTTTTGACATCTTCACAGTTCCCCTTTTGTCTGAACCCACCCATTTTACTTGTGAGCAAAAATATTGGAACATGTGACTGTCAGTCATGTTTTGTTGCCCAGGTTTGTCCTTTTACATTGATTTTCTTAGACAACAAATAGCGCAAAATGTCTACACTGAGTTTCAGATTTGGGTTCTGCGTGTGCAGACTGTGCATTTATAGTTAGAAGAGTAATCAACATGAAAAACAGAGAGCTGTCTATGGGTGAAAAGCAAGCTTTTGTTAAGCTGATAAAAGGGGAAATCAATCAGAACCAAATATTGGCCATAGTCAGTACAACTGTTTGGAATGTACATGTGACTGTCCGACAGGTAGACCAAGGAAAACAACAGCATTACAAGAGAAACATTGAGTGTGTTGTTAAAAAACTGTTAGTGACATCAGCAACAACCTCCAGAGGGCAGAAGTGAAGGTATCAC
Source organism: Microcambeva bendego (assembly GCA_034509265.1). NCBI lineage: Eukaryota > Metazoa > Chordata > Actinopteri > Siluriformes > Trichomycteridae > Microcambeva > Microcambeva bendego. The sequence continues at coordinate 11,374,991 of JAYDZG010000039.1, forward strand.
ATTCTGCTGTCAGCAGAAAACTTCATGAACAAAAGTACAGTGGCTTCACCAGAAGATGCAAACCACTAATTAGAAAGTACAGATACAAGCTTCAAAAATTCAGGGACAAAGTTTTGAACTGATGAGACAAAGATGAACCTTTACCAATGGGATGGAAAGGCTAAAGTTTTAAAAAAGACCTGCTCATGATCCCAAATATACAAGCTCATCTGTGAAACACACTGGACGTAATGTCACAGCTTAAGCTTGCATTTAAAGTTAATCTGTTCCAATACTTTTGCTCACAAGTAAAATTGAGTGGGTTCAGACAAAATGTGCTATCTTCTGAACTGTGTATTAGATCCAGATGTAAATATGTAAAGATGTAAGTTGAAATGTTTATATCATATGCATCGTTTAATGACAAACCCAAATAATATCAGTCTATGGCTAAAATAAGGGAATTACCGTTCCAATACTTTTGGACAAGAGTGTATATATACACAAACAAATATCTACAATGTAATGGAATCTGCCTCTCTCTCTCTTTCACTCACTCACTCATACACTCAGCTTTTTATTTGCTTGTCTTTGTGGGATAGATGACAATGCTAATGGACTTGACACATTCAGGCACAGTTAAACAATGCTGACAGTGCTGCTACTATGCTGCCGAAAAAACTGACAGTTTCTTAAAAAGCTTTTGTCTTGTGTCAAGAATTTGATCAGTGCCCATAAAAAGAGCAATGGTGCGAATGGGCATACCCCACCTGCTTCTTTTATAAGATTCTCTTGCAAAACACTTTTTGTTATGTAGTTCATATGCCATATTATTTGCACAGCATCTACAATATTTAAATAAAACTACAAGGCCAGAAAAACAAATGGTGAGATGTTATCCAGATCGCAGCATTTGATTCTCTGAAAAGCATCTGTACTCCTCTGCACTAATGGAATGTTCAAAGAAGTTTAAGTTATCTATGTAATTTACAATCACACTTCTTATTTCATAACAGATACTGTAAGCTAACACTGAAACTCTGGATGGTCCAAAGAACCTTTTTTTTTGGAAAACTAACACATTTTACACAGTATTATCAAGCCAATGGACAAGGTTTCTTTTGATAAAAATCTTCTTATAATGTTATGGACTTTATATAGTAAAATCTCAAAATACCCAGAAATTGATCATGAAAGCTTTACCTTGATCTAGTTCGTGGTCTAAATGTGTCCAAATTCTATTGAGTTTAATGGAATAATTTGAGGATGATTATTATTTATTGGCTCAGACACTGCTCAGGTTGTACAGCAATAAATTGAATAATAAATCAATGGTTGTAATTTGTTTGGTTGTACTACCAACTATAAGATAGGCACATGTACTAGTAAAGATGAGTCATCTGTACTAGTAAGCTTGTCATCTGTTGTGCCTTTTTCATCACTGGGGTTTCTAAGCATGCATTTGGCTTCCTGTAGTTGTGTTTTTTTATTATTATTTGGATAAGTAAAATTTATTTTGACTGGTCATAATTAAACAAGGTCATTAAACAAGTTTCGCAGAAGTCTGTTGCTTGTTTGTTTGTTTATTGGGATTTTAACATCATGTTTTAACAATGTAGGTTACATTCATGACAGGAATGTTGGTTACTCCTTACATTAGATTAATGAGATTACAAGTTTATATCAAACACAGTCGAGGACAATTTTGTATCTTCAACTCACTTGCATGTCTTTAGACTGTGGGAGGAAACTGGAGCACCAGAGTAAATCCACAGGGAGAGCATGCAAACTCCACACAGAAAGGACCCATACCTCCTTGCCTGGGAATCAAAATCCAGGACCTTTGTGAGGAGACAGGGGTACCCAAGTATATTGCAGACATGGGGGCAAATTTAAGACATCATGTTTAAACAGTTGCAATTCAAAGTGTAGACTTTTTGTTTCATGAACTGACTGGCTGACTGCTACCATTCACGCTATCATCCATCCGTTCATCCATCTGTCCAATCTAATAAACTAATTCTAATCATTTAATTTGCATATATGTGTGATTAAGGTTTTCCATACCATTGACCTTAACTCATCAAACCAGGGGTCAAGGAATCTTCACTGAACAGCCTTAAAACCATGCTCAACTTTAACTACAAAGTTAAAAGCAAATCGTTATATGTTTAATCAATATGGCTTAAAAATCCGAATTTGAGACAGTTCAAGGCTGTCCACATAATTTTGGCAATATAGTGAATTACTCATTATATACAGTAAGAAAGAAATAGCTTGGAAACAAGAAAGAAAGTGACAATGACAATCCTGCAATCGAAACTTGAAAGACTACACTGGAGAATATGACAGAACATTATAGCTCTGTACAAATGAACTGAAGGTCTTTCAGACTCCCCAGTTCCTACAGGGATGATGATAAGGTGCAGGATTGAGCTTTACAAGGCCTTCATATTTTCACAGGTTTTATGACAGGCACTGTCAGCATCAGCGCTGGTGCTAAATTGGTCCTATTATGCTTCTCGCAAAATGTCTTCTTGACTGTTCTAAAGTGAGATTTCCGATTACTACCCTCATGCCAACAAAGCTACAATAGAACATTCCATTTGGTCCTTTTTATCGGCTGGTAAAAGCAACATTGTCCAATTAAAGTGCTTAGCTGACTGAGTTGGGTAAAGTCTGACTTGGGCTCAAGAACACTCTACAACTGTTACCAGCAAACTAAATAACTAACGGACACAGTAAAATAAATATATAAATTTAAATGTAATATGTGATTGCTGGGTGATTGACAGACAGAGACATACAGATAAACCGTCAGACAAACAGAAAAAGTCATACAGACAGACACACAGGCCGACATAGATAGTTGGACAGATAGAAAGACAGACAGACAAACCTATACAGACAGACAGAAAGATAGATAAAACAGACAGTCAGAGACAAATAGCTTGATAAACAAAGAGACAGACAGATATTTACATAAACATAAATAGTCAAGCAGACACCGACAGAGACAGACACACATAGAGATAGACAGAGAGACAGACAGACTTTATCGTATTTATTTTTGTAAACTCTATTCTAAAAGAAAATGTAAACCAAGCAGCTGAATCATGGTTGACACTGTCCAAACTCATGCAAGCTTGAGGTAGCACTGTTACATATGTGGGCACTTGATCATGAAGATAATTACCATAATCACCACGATCACCATGCAGCCCTGTTTGGCCCATTCAAAAGGCACTTAACCCTGTCTGCTTCAGGTGTACTGTGTTCTGACCCCAGGACCCCAAACCACCTAATATATGCAAAGAAAAAAATCGTAGTACTGTATGCCTGTAGATTTATGTATCACAAATACAGGCATTCATTTATGTTTTACTATATTCCATAACCAACCCTTCTGGGAAGGTGGCAAGCTCTGTGGCAGTTCAGTCAAAAGATCATTCATGTGGTCAGCCACTGACAAACAAGTCTGGCTTTCAACTGATGTTCCAATTCATCTCAAAGATCTTCAGCTGGGTCTCAACAAAAGTGAATAGGTTTATATTATCTTTTAATACTATTCACTGTAATGGAATTAGGAGACTACAAAATTAAGTGATCAAATACAGTTTTCCAAATCAACAGATTATATTATTATTATTATTAAAACATCATACATGTGCAGAACACCTCCAGTACAATGATAAAAGAACTCATGAGGCAAGAAACCTGCTTCTGCACGATAGAGATTCCAGCTGAGAGCAGAGACTTCTGTTTTTGCAATGAGAACAATTTGACAGAGCACGAACTTGAACACAGTATAAAGACATCTTCACGGCACAGATGAATCTCATTATTCACACAGGGGTCACAATTAACATCACAGACCCTGCCACTGCCACCATACCACTTACCTTAATGAGCTCTACCCCATTTAATCTCCCAAACCTTTCACCTCTACCACATGCTATTTTAATAACAACTTTTTCTGCCACCTCACTTCTCTTCTGTTTCCAGTCTATTTCATTTCACACTCACATAGTGGGTTGACTTTAAAATGAGTAAAGTAATTTGGAACCTGCTGAAATATGTAAAGATTAATAGAGATACAGTAAAAACTGAATTTTTAGTTTAGCGAATTAACATAATTTTTGGCTTGGCATAACCTTTGCCACTAGGATGCAAAAATAAGTGCATTGTAGTGCTGGTCCTAAAAATGGATAAATAGGAGGGTTGCGTTAGGAAGAGCATCTGGTGTAAAAAAAAACATGCCAAACAATAATGTGGCCCACGATCCACTGTGGCGACCTTCAATCAAAGCAGCCAAAAGGATTCACAGGTATTTTCTACAAGTCACATTTGATGTCTATGTAACTCATACAAAAGAGATGCATGATTGTATTTGCAACAATTTGAGAATATCCATTTATTGTACCATCATGACTATAAGCTTGTGTTTGGTGTTGATGAACTCAAGTTTTCAACACACAGACCGGAATTCAATCTCATAGGAACACTGAAATGTTGATTCAGTGTTGAGTCAAGGCCTTTTCATAAATCCTAAACAAGCAGATTTGTGTAGTATCCGGTAGCACACCGGCACTGGGATTCCAAACTCCGGTCTTCAAAACTCATCTCTGCTACCGGTTAGCTGGGTGCCCCCTAGTGGGCACAATTGGCATTGTTCATAGCAGACAACAATTGGACATTAAGTCAACAGGAGTGAAAAGTGGGCGCTGTTCGACAATGTGCAAGGATCCTGATTAGAAATTCAAAGTGCCTGTACAGAAAGTGGAATAGCACATAGATCAGTGCATAGCTGTCTGTACACGAACACTGGCCTCTTGTGCAAATTTAGTAAGGCTGAATAAGAACGGGTTGGGGGACTGCGCACACATCAGAGGGAGAGTGTGTCATGTAAAAATAACAGTCCACAGCAGCGAAAGAGGGATTGACTATGCTAAATTGAGAGAAAATGCATAAAGAAATACATTAAAAAGCTGTTTTGATTGAAAAGGCAAAAACATTCCCAAAGAAAGACACTCTGAACATGTTCTTTTTACCAGAGTTTTGAAAGTCATTGCATTCCTTATAAAACCCCTTTAACCATATAACTCACAATAATTTGGCTAGTTTAACTGCAACCAATACATAATATGGTTATGTATATGGACACCTGATGAGCTTGTTGGACATCTTATTCCAAAACCATAGAAAATTAACATGTAACCCCCTGCAGCTGCCGTAATAACAGCCCCCAGCTAACAGCATGTAGCTTTAAAGTGTGTCATTTATTCATAAGAGCATTTGAGAGGTCTGTGAGAAGGTCTGGCTAATAATCTACATTCTAATTCATCTCAAAGGCTTTTAAAGGTGTTGGTGTCAGTAATAATGGAACCAATGTATGTCTTTACTTAGCAACTTAACAAACCATGTCTTCATGAACCCTGTTTTGTACACAGTCAGACCTTCCCTACATTTTTGCAACATTGTTTTGATGATTTGATGATGGTGAAAGTTCTGAACTAAACAATTTTAAAGGTTGTCCACATAGTTTTGGCCATAAAATGTTCACGAAACAGTGGTCTCTTGGCATTTAAAGCTACTGTATATGGTATATGGTTGATACTGTCCACAGCCTGAAAACCAAACAAATAGTATTTGAAAAAAATAAAAAAAACGCTCACTTTAAAGAAAGAAGCATTCATTTTTTAAGGAGTCACTTTACTGCACATCAGCCTTTAAGTACATAATCATCTCATTTAGTGTGTTCTAACTCAAAGCAGACCCAATTTTAAGATCGCCTTTGTTTTACAGAAATATCCTGCACCCCCTATTTAAAGCTGCCACATTTATTCACAGAAAGAATCTCCTTCTATTTTGACACTACTGTTCCAGATTTGCTAAACCAAAATATTTCCAAAATATTTGTACAACACTGACACAAAAACTGATTTTGTACCAGGTGCTCAGGTGGTGCAGCAGGACAATCCGCTAGCACACCAGTGACAAGATTCTTGGCTCTAAGGATGGGCACACTTTAGCAGGAATATTTGTCTAATCCCTACAGCAGACAAATCTGGCTTTCAGTCCTCTGCGTGGGAAAGACCTTACTAAGGGAGTGGCCTTGGTTGCCCAGGGCATCTGTGCGAAAAGTACAAAGTACTCAAAGGGTACCTCAGGAACAAATCCACTAAAGTATGTGTGAATGAAAATGGATTGTAAGTACTGAACACACATCAGATGGAGTGTTTCAGTCAAAAATATGCCCTTGGTCCCGAGCACCGGATTGGCTACACTAAACTTGGAGAAAAAGACTTACAAATGATTTTGTACCTAAAGAAACAAAATTAATACTATTCATTTGAAGTTTGACCAGGTTTGGCCTGGTTTTGCAGAAGACGATCAAGCGAATTGTTCCTTGTTGCTTGGCCACCTTAAAGCCTGTTTTTGTGCATGGCTCCCATTTGTGTTTTGCCAATTTGATCATTCCAAGCAAGTGTGCTTGTAATCTTGAAAAGTGATTATAAAGAGAGCACTTGGTCATGGTGTCTCAGCTCCCAGAGCTAACAAAAAGCGACAGACCGAGCAAGCAAGAGATGGCCCAGGATAATCAGAGATTCTCCAGCGGCCGCCATCTATCATCAAGCCCACAGGGAAAGAACGAAGATCATAGATGTATGAGTGAACAGTTTTATCCTCCTGATACACCAGTTTGACCACCTAAAGCTTTCCACAGGGTCTTATCATAAAGGCAGAAAATGTTGTAGTCTCTAGACAGGGAGAGCATGGAAGTGCCAAAAGATATGTGACCCATTCCATACCAAAAATAATCTGGCTGTTTATTGTCAAGGGTAGAGGAGGAATAGCAGCATCAGGGGTTCCTGTGGGAGCTCTGACCTTTACAGAAAGAGTATGCTATGATATGTGACTACAAAACGGGAGCTGACTTGTGGGAACTGGATGATGCTCTGTCTCTTGGGAAGTGATAAGGTCTATGAAGAAAAAATGAAATGAAATAAATAAATAAATAAATAAATAAAAAAAGGTCCAGTATCATAAAATGCCTTAACTCCCTCCCTTATGTATAACCATTAAGTTAAGATTCAAGTGTGTTTATTCAAGTGTGTTGCATAAAACCTCTAAGTCGATTCACTTAGTTAAAGGAAAATGGTGAGGGATATACAGCAATGACTGAAGTTAGAAGACAGTAAAGTTCTACTGTTTTCAACACAACGGTGGACATAACAGGCTTTAAATACAAACCAACAAAATTATACAAAAAAAATAAAGAGTATATGTAATCCAGCTATAACTACTGGGACAGTGGCGCATGTGGCAAGAAATCATTGAAAGAGGATTTTCACTTTCTCAAAAAACGTCGAATGTCTCCAAAAACGCAGTCATATTCTCCATCTAATATGTCCCTTAAATAATACGACCATTAAGGAATTTTATGTAACACTTAATAGCTTTTAAGGGATTACTTAAGGGAAATTTAAGAACTAAGGGAACATTTAAGCTGGGATGGGCAATTAAATTTGATTAAAAAGGGCTCACATTGGAAACAGGGGCTGTCGCAGGGGGTCGGTCAAATACGTATACATTAACTTTACACCAACTGCTTTTGTTTTTTTAGTTTGGAGTCTAATTATCTCATTAATTTGTTTTTCTGTTCTTGTTGGATATTCTTTTTTTCAAGATAACAAAATGATCCTACATGCTTCAGTTCTGTATGTGTTGAACTTAGTCCTTGGTGCTTTTTGCAGTTTAATTAGTGAAGCTACAAATGTGATAGATGGATAGATGGATGGATGGATGGATAACTTTATTAATCCAGAGGGAAAGTCACATATTGCAGCAGCACA
>JAYDZG010000039.1:11387566-11421031 GCA_034509265.1 Microcambeva bendego
GATGTATAACTTTATTAATCCCAGAGGGAAAGTCACATATTGCAGCAGCACATAGCAGCTTATTCACCTGTAATTCACCCTGCCTGCTACAAATGACTAGTGGTCAATAATGAGCTAAATTTACATTTTTAAAAATAAATTCTATTAGATCAGTTCTAAAATATAACTACCACCTGACCCTCATTTTGATCCCTGAATTTACAATACTAAAACCAATGAGTCGTGAAATTTGTCCTCCACATTTTAACCCAATCCATTCAGTGAAACACAAATATACACACTAGTGAACACTAGGGGGCAGTGAGCACACATGTCTGGAGTGGTGGCTAGCCCTAGCCCCAGCGTCCGAGAAGCAGTTAGAGGTTGGATGCCCTGCTCAAAGGCACTTCAGTCCTGACCTGTCAGCTCTGGGAATCAAACTGGCAACCTTCTGATCACAAGCCCAGTTCTCTAACCACCAGGTCAAAGTACATTTAAAGGATACTATCCTGCATTTATTAAAATACATATTATATTACAATATTTCCCCCCTTTATGTAATTGTGTAATATAAATCCTGGTACCAAAAAGCATGTTGTCCCATGGAATTCCATGAAATTAGCAGTATTTTCTAAAGCAATCACTTGGTGTCACTATCAATTAGCACTGCTAGAATAAGTAATATGATTACCAAATTGCTTCGACATTCCAATTCTAATAATAAATGCTGTTCAAAACTCTTGGTACATAGTAAAAGTGATTTTATGCACCAATTAGCAATGGATGAGTCTTAAACTCAATAATAATTGAAATATAATGATAACAAAGGGGTGTCTGCATAATTTCCGCTGAAGAGAGGATACAAGTAAAATTATCATACGATTTAAACCATATATAAGCAACTGGACTGTTAAAAGCCCTATTTAGTAATGCATTTGTGCTGCTCCAGTAAATTCCAATTCCAGCTGACAGTCTATTTACTGCTCACATTGGCTTCTTTCTCGTTCTTTTGATAATTTGAATATTTTCATGAGAGTTACCTTGACAAATTTACTTTGACTGCATTTATTGACAGAATCAATTAAATGCATGAATAAAACCTGGCAGGTGTGTAAGAGAGCGTGTGTGTTTGTGATTTCTTGAGCTTTTCAGTTTGCTACAAAAAATTAACTGTATTCCATGAGTGCATTAACAGCACTTCAAGGGTGACACATGTGTTAATGAAAAACGACAGGTGCACATCTACTCTAATGTTCAGCACAATGACAGACATAGAAGGCTAAGGGGAAAAAATGTGAGACAATACCTGGAGAGAAGAACTCGGGCATCTTCCCCTTGTAAATTTCGAAATCACTTTCCAGAAAGACGCAGAATATAATGCGGTCAACCTGTAGGAAATAGGAGAAGTAAATGAAATGTTCTTTTTAGTTGTCAAACTACAATTATTGTTTACTTGCACATTATGAATTACCATATTTAATGTGTCAACTTGGAAAGGCTTAATTCAAGCAAATAAATAAATAAAAAGAATAATGTTATTTATTTATTAAGAGAACATTATGATCTGTTTTACTTTTAAAAATAGTGCATTTCATTTTTTCAACCACAGGAGACATATTTGATTAACCTTGCTTACACAGCACAGCCACACACACACAGTAACAGTAACAGGTGTAACAGTATACTGTCTAAGCAATTCAGAGTTAAGGGCCTTGCTCAAGGGCCCAGCAGCAGCAAACTGGCAGTGGAGGGTTTGAACCTGTGACCTTTTAATTACTAGTCCAGTACCTTAACCACTTTGTTACAAGTTGCCCTAATGATAAAAATCACTCTGATAAAAATGAACCCAGAAGAACTCTGCTACATGACTACTTTTAGAGGCTTGTGATTATGACAAAAGGTCAAATAAATACACCGTATGGTTAAAGGTTAGGCTTGCTGTACATTACCTTTAAAACCATGGGCATTATTATATGGGAGTTGTCAACATCTTTTGTTGGCGTCACCACTCTCCACTTAGACATAAAGACCTGAAAGGGCAAATTCACTATGTCCAGGTGATAGATTGGATAATCAAGGTGTGCTCACAAACAGCCACGTGAGTACCCACTGATAGAAGTCTGGGGACAAGCCATGAATTGCTGACAGGCTGTTTGTTAGATTGACTCATTGGTGCCAGAGGGCAAGAAGGCTCAACACAAATGGCTAATGTAGATGTAAATTAATTACCAAAAAGGTTTTTACTACTGATGTTTCTACTCACTGATGTGTCCAGTTACTAACGATCTTGTTGGAGATTCAATTTTTAACCATCAACATTTGCTTCTCGTATTTGCATATAGTTTGTTCATTGTAAAGATCATTAGTAACACCGCCTTGGATGAGAAGGCTTGGCTTGTGATCAACATTCCAATTTATTCCACTGTAAACCAAGTATTACTGAAAGTATTTATTGTTTAAAATTTATTTTATACACCAATGAGGCTATAGCAAATGATTTGAGTATAACAAAGACCGTCCTTATATTTTTGACCATATTGAATCAGTTCATACTTGCAAATTACTCAGCCATTTCTCCCCTAGCCACAACCGATGTAGGTGTCACATACTCTCCCGCTGTGAAGGAAATGGACCACAAACTGGGACAAAAGATAATCATCTTGCTGCATAGTGCAATATTCTCAAACAGACTTATGACTAATGACCGTCATCGCGCCAGCAGGGAAATGAGAGGGAGCAAAGAAAAAGACCCCCCACTGAGACTTTATGGCTCTCACAAGTAATGCACCACTTGAGGATTTAATACAAAGAAAGCTTCTCTTACTGCAAGATCCAGACAGACAGCTGTCCATTAATAGTGTATGCTCTGCCCTTTAGAGGAAATGTTAAGATTTCACTTGAGACAGGTAACATTGTTTAGTCACAGACGAGAAAATGTCTCTGGGGTGGGTTCACTGGCCATGAAGAGAAAGAAAAGCGTCTATCTCTTTTTTATCCTTCGACCCTTCACCCCAAGCAAGAATATGAGACAGCTTTGGGACAGTTTTGAAGCTCATTTTCTTGTCCAAAGAATCTCATTTAGATTTTTTGGTCATGTCTTTATTTATTTATCTGGTTATTCAAGCCTTTTCTGAGGCAGCCTAGTAAAAAAATAAACCCTGCAGTGCTTGTACAGAAGCTTCACATTGAAAGAGGACACACATCAAACAATGTCAACAGACTCAAGGAATCATTCACACTTTGAATGACACATGCTTTAAATATGATACATAGACAGTCAAGGTAATCGATCAGCTAGGCTCTGGATTCAACCAAAATGCACTTAGGAACAAAAAATGCTTAAAATGAACCCAAACATTTATGTACCCAAAATGTAAAGTGAATTAACAAATCCTAAATCTAAATCAAATCAATATTTGGTGTTACCATATAATTGTATGATTATGTTATGCATATGATTATGCATTTGAAAATAACTTTTTTTCATGTCTACATGTCAGGCCACCCTGTTTGCTGCAACTTCCCTCATTGCTAAGGAATCTGATGCTCCAAAACTATTCAAAGTACTGTTTAAATTTAAGGTGCCTTACTAGGAAGCAATTTAAGGCATCTAGGATTTCAAACAGGCTTCTTCTTGGGAGCACAGTGGATGACGTAAAATGCCAAATACTACAAAAGGCTGTCATGGACACCCTCCCAAAAAGTGTAAGACACAAAATTGTTTAAAAAGCTAGCTGTTCACAGAGTGCTGTATCAGAGCCTATTAATGGAAGGAAAATGTGTGGTAGAAAAGGTGCACAAGCAACAGGAAAAACCACAGCCTTGAAAGGATTGTCAAGAAAAGGCAAATCAAGAATTTTGAAGAGATTCTCTGAACTGCTGCTTCAAGAGGCACCACACACAGACGTATCCAGGACATGGGCTACAACTGTCACCAGAAGCGTCTTACTTGGGCCAAGGAAAAAAAGGACTGAACTGTTGCTCTGTGGTCCAAAGTCTTGTTTTCAGATGAAAGTAAATTTTGCATTTCATTTGGAAATCATTGTCCCAAAGTCTAGAGTAAGAGTGGGGAAGCACACAATCCAAGCTGCTTGAGGTCTAATGTGAAGTGATGTCATCTGCTGGTGTTGGTCCACTGTGTTATATAAAGTCCAAAATCAGCGCCGCCATCTACCAGGAAATTTTAGAACACTGCCAAAAAGTACTAATACCTGGTTTAATAACCATGTTTATTCCTGTGCTTAATTGGCCTGCAAACTCACCTGACCTAAACTAGATAGAAAATCTATGGAGTACTGTCAAGAGGAAGATGAGAGACATGAGACCCAACAATACAAACAACTAAACAAACAAACAAAAAAAAATCACATGTACATAAGTGTTCACAGCGTTTGCCATGACACTCAAAATTGAGGTTAGGTGCATCCTGTTTCCACTGATCATCCTTCAGTTGTTTGGATAACGTGCTTGGAGTCCACCTGTGGTAAATCCAGTTGATTGGAAATTATTTAGAAAGGCACACACCTGTCTATATAAGGTCCCATAGTTGACAGTACAAGTCAGAGCACAAACCAAACCATGAAGTTTGTAGACCTCCGAGACAGGATTGTATCAAGGCACAGATCTGGCACACAAAAAACAAATTATCTGGTCTGATGAAACAAAGATTAAGTGTCACATCTAGAGGAAACCAGGCACTGCTCATCACCTGGCCCATCCCTAAAGTGAAGAATTTTGGTCGCAGCATCATGCCACCAAACAAGAAAGATGCAATGTACAGAGACATGCTTGAAGAAAATCAGCTCCAGAGCGCTCTGGGGTCAAAGGTTCCCCTTGCAACAGAACAATGACCCTAAGCACACAGCCAAAATTACAAAGGAGCGGCTTTGGGACGACTCTGTGAATGTTTTTGAGTGGCCCAGCCAAAGCCCAGACTGGCAAAGAAGAATGGAAGTAACTGACCAAAAAAGCGTGCCAAGCTTTTAGCATCATACTCAAAAAGACTTGAGGATAAAATTGCTGCCGAAGATGCTTTAACAGAGTACTGAGCAAACACTGTGAATCCTTTTTTGTTTGTTTGTTTTACATTTTTAAGAATTTTTTCACTTTTTCCATTATGGGGTATTGTTCATAGCATTTTGAATGAAAAATGAATGCAATCCATTTTGGAATAAGGCTGCAACATAACAAAATGTGGAAAAAGTGAAGCACTGTGAAAGCTTTCCAGATTAATTGTATAGAAGCTACTTGTATAGTAACTGTCCATATTTAAACCAGAAGTAGCTTAGCGGTTAAGGTACTAGACTGGAAAAGTAAGGTTAATGATCACAGAGAACTCCTTGGTTAGAAATTCAGCATTGCCAACAGTCAATTGGACATCACCTAGTGGGCATCACCTAGGTGTATTGATCGGGCTATTTGGGTGGGGCCTTCAAACCCCATGGATAGGTGGAAAAAGGTTTTAATTTAGACTGTGCACGTGTCAGAGGAGGGGTGAAAAGCAATACATCTTCCTTGACTGTATTCAGGGATCCCCCAGCAGTGGAAGACAAACTGACAAAACTAAACTGGGAGAAATGCATAAATAAATGAATAAAATAAATGTTGCCACTACTGCTTCAAATATGCCCCTCATAGCTTATGAAGTGTAATGTTATGTTCAACACAAGCATATAAAACTTTTAAAGTTACTGAAAAACCTAAGCTGGTATGAAAAATGTTGGTGTAAACCTCAAAGCTAAATGTACATCTAAACAAGTACAGAGCCACAGTAAATGCAACATCATCCAAACAATTACATCACTTCCATGAAAAAAGGCATACTGTTCAGCTACACACCATTTAAAGGAGTTCAAAATTGTAAAGACTGCATATTATAGTATAATTATAGTATGTTTTACTATACATGAACAAGCACACATTCCCCATACAGGTACTTGCCCTGACTTTTATAGGCATATTAGAAGCAGAACTGTGACGAGAATGTTGATCAGGTAGGTCGGTTCCAACTCACAGATGAAAGGCAGTGAATATGGAACATCTGTGCCTGAAGGCAGTAAGGAAAATGAGGATCTCTGTGTTTACCCTGTTGGCCTCAGTATCCATATATCCTGCAGTGTGAATATAAAAAGCCGTCAGCAGTGCATGAACTATTATAAAAAAAGGTATAGACAAGAGGAGGGAGCCAAGGCTGTCACCTGTACCTTACCCTCACGGAACCATAAAAGATCCAGTCACACAGAAAGAACACTGCTTAATAATAATCATTAAACTATAAAATGCTCATATTAAGAAGCATAGCTTTATTTCAAACAAATGTGCTTGGGTATAAAACATCCAAATGAAGGCTTAGTTCTTTGTACACATCACGTGGCTCCATGGAATGAGTGCTAAACTGGGCTCTCGGTGGTTAAGTACAGTTTTCTATTGTTATATGATAATAATAATAATAATAATAATAATAATAATAATAATAATGATAATAATAATAATAATAATAATAATAAAAGTAGTATTAGTAGAATTTTACAAACTATCCCAGCACTGTGGCCCGTATATTATCTACTTCCTTTTCCGAGTAACATCATTTCATGTAGTATTTGACTTATTAAAATATCCTTGAACACTAGAAAGAAACTATGAAAGCATCTATTTACTAATCACTTGTTCCAGTTAATTTATAGCACAGTTTACTCCAGTGACTGCAAAATGGCAGCGATTCAGTTCGAGTTAGGAAATCTCGAGAATTCATCTAAAAAAGAGAGAAATCTGAAACATTATTAACCTGGGTCATCACAGAAATACCTGTGCAAACGTTACCACGTAACAAATAGCTTCAAACAGCTCAGTCTGAGAGATTCTGCTGGCAAGAGGCAGAAATCCATCTCACCTGCATGGCCCTCATCAACTACGGTTTGTGCTCTTTAGAGAAAATACTGAAAGGAAATGAGTTGTGAGGAGGGGAAAAAGTTCTGGAAGTGTAATTTGTTGTTTTGCTGAGAGAGCAGCTTTACAGCCCTGACCTGGCGATTTAAAGAAGCGTTTTAGGTACGTACAGTAGTCTGTCTGTATGTTAATCTATCTTTATGTCTGTAAATCTGTCAGTAAAGTAAAGAATGCCAATTGGTTATACATTTACAGTCCATAAAGCCCAACATTAAGAGACCCAATTGGATTAGAAAGGTTCAATAACAATATTACTTAAAGAGAAATTGTAAAGATTACATTCATGCCACGTTATACAGTGCACATTCTTTTCAAAACATCTACAGAAACACCTCTGTTTAAGGGGCAATTTAAAGTCAATTTAGATTATTCAGACATTAGTTTAAAAATGATAGGTTGGTAGATTTTACAATTACTAATACTAAATGTACCATATGGTAAAGAGTAGGCGAAAAGAGGTGTGGCGGGGACTATATGTTAATGTATCTGTGTCAGCTGTCTACGTTAAAACAGAGACATACTTTTGACTACACACTGAATGTACTTTCACGTACAGAAGAATCAGATTGCAGCATAAAAAGGTTTCTTATTATCAGATTACTGTTATGCATTTACCTCATGGTTGACATGAGTCAGGAAGTAATTTGATTTATCAAAGCGGTAGCATGACTAACATCCACATATTGAGGTGCTTGCTTTACTGCTTTTAAAACAATATAGCATCTTAATTGTGTCAATATTGACCGGACAGTAAAGTAACACAAATGCTGCCTACAATAAATATACATATGTTAGTACTCTACTCTTATAATTTGATCATAAAGGAAGCTTTATGTATATGTGATTCAGTCAGGTCATCCTGTAGCATCTGTTCCAGTAGTGAAGCATACCTGTAGAAGCAAAATCAAAAATGCTTTCCTCACAGAGGACAAAGAGAGCAAGAACCTTAAAGACCTTGACTAGCCACCACCTCCAGAGCTTCTTTCCCAAGGCCATCAACATTCTAAACAAGGCATACTCCAGCATCCATCAGTCTTACATGATTTTTATAATTAACATATGCTCCCACATTATCCCTTTATAGTCAATTGTCCATTGAACCACCCAAAAGCAGCCCAGTGTTCCGGTGCTTTTCAGGATGACATACCAACCTCCAGCACTGAGTCGGGAATGTGTCACCTTTTATTTATTTATAAAGTATCTGTTCCTTTTCATTTGTCTCCATCCCCTTCACCATGAAATCGAGCTGCAAGGCACATGTGACGAGTGCACTGCACTCGCCAAACAGACCAGACTTTCCCAGTTCGAGCGCGGCTTTTCATTCGTTCTTTTGTTTTCATTTAATGCTTGTATTATGTTCTGTTATTTCATTCATTTTGTTATTAAGTTATAATTTGCATTGCTTAATCCTGCATGTTTGTGTTCTACTTTTCTCCCCTTCTACTTCTTATTATGAAATTGTGTCTTTTAATCTCACTTTTTACCTACATACATAAAAATATTTATTTGTAATATTTATATTACATTACCTATAAATCTGGTTAGCTTCCAGAGGAGCAGCAGACATGCAGAAAAAAGTGATAGTAATTGTCAGCTGACAATCACTTTTGACTGTATGAGACTTGAGTATGATATTTGACCTTATATTGAACTGTTATTGAGCATATAGAATTAGGGAATGGTTCCAGTGCGGCCATTAAAAACCCTGTATGAATTTAGTACTGTAATTATACTGCCTCGCATCTCTTGAGAGAAATAAAATTCAAACAAGCAAATTGGTTGAACAAATGAGCTTGCCGCCATCATGTTAAAGTGCCGCTTTCATTCAGTTAATAGCTGTATTACGAATGACTAAAGAACCCTAGAAATAAAATGCACCTAAAAGGTCCCAGCCTTGAAGCTGAGCTGAGTGGAAATTCATGTGGGGAGGATTAAAGGAAGCGTGATTTGGAAACTGTGATCTGTGCATGCCACTCAGCCGTGATTGAAGGGCCATCTCACCGAGTCGAGACTGGGAGATCAGCTGCGTCGGTGCTAGCAGGAGGATGAGAGAGATGAAGGATGGAGAAAAACGTCTGTGCACCAATGTTGCTCAGTTTAGCTCATCAGGCCAGAAGATAAAAAGGATGTGCAGTGGATTACACACTGAATTGTTAGATTTAATTAATTTAAAAAGGTAGTTAGCATTAGTTGTATGCTTGGTAGCAGGAAATCTAAATAACTTTCATCTGCATTGGCAGATATTTAATAAGTACTACTTCATATGGTTGCAGAAAAAATATAGTTAATATGTCCGCATGTTTGAGATATAAATGCAGTTAAAAAATACACACAATTGTAAAGACACACTATGAGTGTGACTCAAAAAATGCATATAACAATGTAATGCCAGAAAAGACATTTAGTGAGCTAACCGGACACCCTATTCCAAAATGCTATTCATAAGATGCTGATGTAGATTTAGTAAAAAAAAGCATTTGTGGTGTCAGACTCTGATGTTGGATGTAAACATCCTTATTCCACTAAATCCTAAAGTCTACTGCAATTCCTCTTCAGAAAAATTATGATCATGTAAAACCCTGAAAAACATTAGTAGGAGTAGATTTGCCAAGAATAAAAGAATGAATATTGTTTGATTTAAGAATGGTTAAATTGGCAGATATGCCTTTATCCAAATCGACTTACAGTATCCAGTCTGAGCAATTGAAGGTTAGGGCCTTGCTCAGGTGCCGAACAGTGGCAAACTCGAAGTGGTGGGTTTTGAAACAGGGACCTTCTGATTACTAGTCCTGTACCTTAACTACAAGGCCCCAACTGCCCCTAAACCAACCAAGCACAACATTATGACCAAAGGTACTGTGAATATCACTGATTATCTCTTCGTCACGGCACCTGTTATTGGGTGGGATACAGTATGCCACAATTGAACATTCTATCACCACAGTTGATGTTGGAAGTAGGAAAAAGGGCAAGTGTAAGGATTTAGACATTCTCCAAAACTGCAGCTCTTGTGGGGTTTGCATGGTAAGTATCTATTAAAAGGAAGTTCAATTAAGGAACATTAGTGAACCAAGAAAGGGTCATGGGCGGCCAAGTCTCACTGATGCACATGCTCTGATGCAAAGGCTGGTCCGATCCAACAGATGAGCTACTGTAGCTCAAATTGCTAAAGAAGTCAATGTTGGTTCTAATAAAAAGGTGTCAGTAAACACAGTTCAATGTACACACATACATTAGGCGACTGGTAGATCAACGTATTGGGCCCCCCTGGTGTAGTACGGGCCAGTAGTAGCCTAGTGGTTAGGGTACAGGACTGGTAATCCGAAGGACATCGGTTCAAACTCACCACTGCCAGGCTGCTCCTACTGGGCCCTTAACCCTCATTGCTCAGACTTTATACTGTATCTGTACTTTAAGTCGCTTTGAATAAAGGCATCTGCTATTTGCTGTAAATGTGCATAGCACATCTACTGTTGCATGTATACTGCACAATTGTGTTCTGGAAGAGCTTTTGGCTTGACTGACCAAGCAGTACGCATTGCCTCAAATCTAGTGCGTTTTGTTTTAAGCCTGCGATTTCAGCAAGAGCCTTGCCTTTCTTTACCTTGGTTAGAGTTCAGGGACACAGTCATGCTGGAACTGAATTCAACCTTGGAATTCCAACCATTTATTCTATACAATGTAGATCACAGACTAAATATAGCAAAAGGTCACCTTCAGCACACCTTAACAGCATGCTTGACATTAGGTAAAGTGTTGTTATTTTTTAATGCTCCATCTATTCACTTTCAAACATACTGGTATTTGTGGTGAAATAATGTTATTTTTGCTTCAACTGACCTTTAAACTATAATAAACTCTTAAACTTTGGTAAAGAACCCACTGTTCCACGTGCTTTGTACTAAAACATTCTGACAACCAATTTCCAAAACTAACCTATTGTAATGCCTCTGTGAATAGATGCAGCCAAACTTGCCTTATATATATCGCCTTATATATATATATATATACACCCATAGATGATGTCTTCCCTGGAGTGGATACAATTTTCAAGACAATGCGGCATGCGTCACACAGGTAGAAATGTCTGACATTGGTTGGAAGAGCATTATCAAATACTACCCTGCCACCCTAATTCCCTATACTCTAATTCAATTGAGCATCGGTGGGACCACCTTGATAGTCATTACAGATACAGCTACAGATACATGTGACCCATGACTCCAACCTACCAGGAGTCTTTCCTAGCCTGCACACGGCGGTTACTCTGGATAATCGCTGGTGGTCATAATATATTTACCCATATGACTCTGTAATGGAAGGAAGACATATAAAAGTTTCAGGACAAAAATGACAGAATTGGCAAATTCCTTCTACATACAGTCCTATTGTAAGAAACAAGGGCTCCTGACATCAGCACACCTGGCCGTGTAGCATTTACAAATACACAGCACCTTTCTTGTTTTGATAAGTTTACCATCGTCCGACTATGGCTGCTGCCAGGAACTGAAACGGTGTGCAGGTGCACTGATTTTCTGCTGGCTAGACTTATGTGATCTGTCAGTGGCAAAAACCCATGCTCATAATTCCGGGCTGATGGTGCCAGTGGAACACATCCACACGCTTTGCTTCCTGCAGGGGTTTTTTGCAACCTGCGCCAGTCTGAATCCAAATTACAGTGGGGAAGGCAAAGCCAGGATAAACAAATTTAAGAGTAAAATATTGCAGCCACATCTTTCTTTGCAAGAAGTGCTAATTTTATGAAAAGCCATTTTAGCATCCATTTACAAACATGCATACAAACGAACACAGGTGCGCTGGGCATAATTAACATGTAGTAGAATTAGAAATGCCTGAGTCGCAGCAAACAAACATGCAGATGTTGGCTTTTCTGCCAAATTTATGACTAGAACTCGAGGAATGCATGCTTTCTGGTTAAATGTGCACTACATTGGTAACCAATTCTGAACTCCCAGAGTTCAATCTCAGTTCTGTTATTGGTCAGCTGGACACCCCTAGCAGGTCCGCAAGTGGCTTAGTGGGAAGCACTGTTGGCTCACAGTAAGAAGGTTCAATAACCGTTTGGGATGATCTAGTTCCTTTCTGTGTGGAGTTTGCATGTTCTCCCTGTGTCCACGTGGGTTTCCTCCGGGTGCTCCAGTTTCCTCCCACCGTCTAAAGACATGCCACCAGGTTGGATGGTGTTACCATGTGCCTTGCACCTGTTGAAGAGCTGGGATAGGCTCCAGCACCCCTACCCAACCCTTATTAGGATAAGTGGTTATAGAAAATGAGATGAGATGAAGTCTGCTGGGTGGGGAAAAAACTGGAGTAATGAAAGTAACACCTGTGCAGAAGAAGTCAGTGTGTGATCATTTTGTGCACAAGACTGGCCCACAAAAAGTATTGGCAAATAAGTATGGCGACTGTGGTCCACAAAACAGAAAGTTTATGGGTGCCACTTTCTCTCATTACTATCTTTCACAAAAAGAAAAATACAGGTCATTCAGGTGCTCTCACACTGTCTATGAACCCAGTGTGTAGAGTAAACAATTCATAGAAAGACTAACATGCAAATTCCTCATGTACTCATCTGAACACGACATGTTTTGGTTTAGAGAAAAGTTTACACCTTGATAGACACTGCATTAGATACAGAGGTAGACTGTTTGGTGACAACGGTTTTCTGAAATAATACTAATTCCATGGGGCTACATTTATCAGACTAGCATGCCATTTTCTCATGGAATACCTAAGGGTTATACATAAAGCCTTTAGTGAACCATGTTAGACCCCCAAACCATGTTTATTATTTATTTATTTATTTATTTATTTATTTTTAACGTCATGTTTAACAGTTTTGGTTACGGTCATGACAATAAACAGTAATTATGAATAATACAAGGTTCTTCAGTCAGCAAATTTATATCAAACAAAGTCATGGACAATTTACCTCAAGTGCATTTTTTGGACTCATTGGACACATTGTCCATCGACTCTCTGCCGACACTAACAGTCAGCCAGTAGAGGATGTTATTGCATAAATTATGAGAAATCCCTCTCGCACATTACCTGAATAAACAACTACCGTAATCAATTGTTGTTCAATTGTGTCCATCCTGCGGAACAGTAGAGCTGGGATTCGAAACAACTTTTTCAACTGTTTCAGCTCTGATGTCGGGTGTGTTTTACCGGCAAGACAACTGTGCACTCAATGAATTTTTTTTTTATTCTCATACATCTCAACTTTTTCAGAAATAAAGGATTTCTTTAGGACCACTTAATATTGGTGCTATTGACATCTTGCAGTGTAATTCACTGTGTGGCACTGTGTATTCTAAGTTGGCCACATACTTTCGGCCATATAATTTTAAGCAAGTCAGTAGGTAAGCAAGCAAATTACAAGTCAGGTGCTTTGAATTTAAACTTGATAGGGGAAGAGGTAAGGAATATCTTAAAGAGAAACGTATTTTGCATTAACAAAAAAAAAACCTAGCTCATAGCTACTTGATGTGAAGTGATGAAGCGTGTCTTTCCTGTCAGCAATGAAAAAGAGAGCACAAGTCTGAGCAAGAGACCAGAAAGATGCAGGTGGAGTTCATCCAGGCCTTATTATTGGCATAATTACATACACCTGAGCTGGCCCAGCGTAAGTAAACAGTAATTAAAGATTTCAGAAAATACTGACACACTCATTGGAACATTCGCAACGCACTAGCTAACATGTTCATATACATAAAAGGATGGGTGTGCCAGTAATCTTAAACACCAGGCAACCGTTGCTAATGGGGTAAGTACATGCTGATGGGGGCATATTTTACAAACCCAAATCAGAAAAACGTGACTATGAAAAATACAAAGAAATACCTGCATTATTTTTTTCTATTTTATTTTCTGATCAACTTTCAGTCTGGCATTTCAGGCCTGCAACACATTCTTTAAAATTCTTAAAAATTTACCACTTTGTAATGTTGTCATTTCTTTGTCAGCACTTTTAAAAGACATTTTGAGACGAAGGATACCAAGTGATTTAGTGTTTTTGTTTCATTTTCCTTCAAACATTTCAAGGTGTGCTGGTCCTCCCAAGATGCATCAGACTCCAAAAAACTAGACGCCTCTTTTGGGAATGATTTATGTAGAACTTCTTTTTTGTGACATTTGAGAAGGCTACTCCATAGTGTAGTGCTTAAAAGGTTTGCCAAAGTAATTTCATTTCAATAACTTTCTCTCGCATTTGTTGATCATTTGTTCACATGTTGGCTGCATGTGCTTGTTAATCACATAAATATTAATGTTTTATATCTTATAACTAGCCTTGAATTAAACCAGTACAAGCCTGAAATGGAGTCATTGATGTATATTAACAAATTAATAAACTGTCTGCAATAAAATTAAAGTCAATGCCAGAAAAAAAATACATTTTTATTTGGATTTTCCATACTAAGCCATTTTTCTGATTTGGGATTGTATTATCAGATGGATGATGTGGGACTGATGATGTGACATGGCACAACAGGAAGCAATAAAATCCTACTGCAATGAATCAAAATCTAGAGAGCTTGAATTGCGACTGAAAAGACTTTAAATGCTAATTCTGAAGAACAGATAAAATGTTATTTGACCTTAATAAATATGGCATCAAACATATCATTGTAGTTCCTTTACTTTAGACAATAGCCTAATGGAATAATATTTCTGGAGTCATGTACTTAAAGTAAACGTATGGACATCTGATAATGGGCCTGTTGGACATCCCTTGCCTTTGCCCAATTAAATGTATACTAGTGCTTACAATCCAAGTTACAAATGATCCCCAAAGTGTTTGTGATGTAAGGTCAGGACTGTGCACTGAAGCTCCTCCAAATATAACTGGCCAAACTGGTCTCTCGCAAGATGTGCTATAACTTTAAGGCTTTTCCACAGAGCACTTTAATTTTGGATGATTTTATGCAGCTTTAATAATAATAATAATAATAATAATATTAATAATGATATTATTATTATTATTATTATTATTATTATTATTATTATTATTAGTAGTAGTAGTAGTAGTAGTAGTAGTAGTAGTAGTAGGGAGGGAAGAAGTAGTATGACTTCAGTACTATTAAGTGTATGATTATTGGTATTTTGACTATTTTTTAAAGATATTACAATGTAAGTTTATGTATTGTCATATGTTAATGTGTATATGATGCTAATACTTTTGTCTTTACATTGTCATTGCACTTCTCAAGGTAATAAACTATAACAATAAAATAAAGAAATGGGAAGCTAAAGGAGCTTAGTTAAGCTAAATACTTTTTTGATGCAGTAAAGAAAACACAAGTAAATAGACATGGAAATGTGTTAACATGTTAAATTGACCTTTCCCTTGTTGATTTCTTTGTGCACAATATTTCCTATCCAAACCAATGAGAGAAAAGTTTCTTCATTATGTGCAGTAGAGGACAGATAAGCCATCTATATGTAAATACAATTTGCAGTTAAGAGTTGGTTGAAATGTTCAAGCTGGTGAAGCTGAAAATTAAATTAGCCAGGGAAAACAAGAAAGTAATTGAAGTGACAGGAAATAAAAGTACTCAAAGATCAAACGTAGTTATAATAGGACAAAATGATATAATTTTTCCTTTTTATTCAAAAAATGTAGTACTTCATCCACATGCTTACATAAAGCATTCAAAGCCAACTGATACTTATCATCGCTGCCATCCCTCATCAGCTGTTCCTGTGCAGGTGCATCAATTAGTCACCACCGGCAACAATATTGATGACTGGTAGACCAAGGAGCCAGATCTCAATACTGGTGGTTTGTCTAATTTCCCATTACACCCTAGTGCACCATCTACACAGGCATGATTGCAACGCTTTGGCTATCATCCTAGCAAATGAATTTGTACTCTGTCCAGGTTTTTCCTGCTTTTCAACCAGTGTTTCCCCACCAGACCCACCGTGTTCCTAAAGCACCACATAAAAGTGACATAAAATAGAAATGGGTCTAATTTATGTCTAAATCACTCTCATTCAGAGTAAAACTTGGTGGGTCTAGGGAGCACAACTCATGGATCCATGAGTAATGAATCAAATATATGCCAACTTTCACAAAATATTTGACCAAAAAAGCTTTTACTTCACAACTTTTGGCTGCAAGTTGCTAAGAATAATGCTTGTGTCCAATTTAAAGTCCAATTAAAGGATCTGTTACACCACCAAGTGCAAGCAGAATTATAAAAAAATATGCACAAGTTAATGCAATAACAAGTTCATGTTTCTTTATAGAAAGACCCAAACAGGGAAACATTATTGAGGAACATCATACATCAAGTTGATAGGAGTCCAGCAAAAAAACTCTTTTTTTTACCACTTTGATATGACTGATTGGTGATTCACATCAGGAATGTAAGAAAATAGACAGTTGAAGCCTAGTAGTTAAGGTACTGGTTTGAATGTGAAAAATAAAAGAAAAAAGCAGACATGGTAACATCACATCATCATAGCCTGCAGGAAATCTCAAGTTCACGACCTATTGAAACTGTGGAAATGGCATTGGCATGCTTCCTGTTTCCTAGAGGGCAAGAAGTGAAATATCACTAAAATATCCACAGCTTATTAGCATTGGTAATAGTATCTTGTGTAACCAGTTAAGTGCTTTCCTGTGGAAGAAATTACCCTCTTGCCTGTGGACAGCACTGAACAGCTGAGGTTAGAGAACCTGGAAAGAACCATGGTGATTGTGACATGCAATGCACTAAGGTAAACGTTCAATCACAGATTGCTGATATGATGCAATCCACCATCAGACTGTAATCATTCACATGGTTACAGAGTGTATAGGGAGTCATAGGTGAGGAAGAAATAGAAGAAATAGAAGAATGGAGCTGGGAAAAGCTGGCTTTTAGGTTTTTTATGTGTGAGAGAGACAGAGCTGTCGCTGGTCTATAATAAATAAATGGTTGGTTCTATGGCAGATAAATGCAGTACCAACTGTCAATGGTGCTTAGAAAATACAGACACATGTGACTCTATATCATGTATGTTTAATTAAGCATATTTTCCTGCTTTAGTTTTTGTAATACACAGTATATTATGTTCAGATTTGATACCTGTGGTCTAATTGTATGTTTTGTTGACTTTTAACCTACCAAACTGTCTCAAACCAAAATCTGTTTGGCCTATCTATTTAGATACTGGACATGCAAGCTTGTTCATTTATTTACTAGGATTTTAATATCAAGTTTTGCACTTTGTTACATTCATGACAGACACACGGTAGTTACTTATTACAAAGAATTCATCATTTCATAAGGTTATATCAAACATAGTAGAGAACAATATTGTATCTGTAATTCAACTCACTTGCATGTTTTTGGACTGTGGGAGAAAATCGGAGCACTCAAAGTAAACCTAGCAGCCTTGTGCTTAGGGTACAGGACCCTTAACCCTTCTTGCTCAGACTGTATACTGTACTGTAAGTCTCTTTGGGTGAAGGTGTCTGCTAAATGCTGAAAATGTAAATGAACCATCTTGCTGTTACTACCCACTTAGTCACCCGTACTATCAAATAAAAGGTTTCTGGACCAAGACCCACACCTACCAGGTGACCTCTGTTGGACACTTAAGCAAATATTGTAACCCTCAATTGCAATATACTGGTACAGTCATTTTCGATAAAAGCATATACTAAGTGCCATTAATGTACACATGCTTTCCAGATAATGTGACCATATTTCAGTACACTAAAGCACAATATACAAGGGATCTTCAAAAAGCCAATTCTGAAAAGCACATAGTCGCCTACAACTACCCAATTCTCAACCTGTTGAATCAATTTGTTTATTTCTTTTTTATTTGTCCCGGAATGGCATTTTCTCTTGATAGTTACCGCTACAAGTGATTAATTCTGTCTCAGACACTCCCAAATTTTGGTAGAGGCCTGTGATTGGACCGTGATTACTTGTCATTGTGGCACGAATTCAGTGCTTTGTTCTTGGCTAAATCCGCGTGTTTTGTGTCTTGTTTGGGTCCATTCACAGCGCAACACTGTGGAATACAGTACAGTTGAATCGCAGTTTTAGGTGGTTTGTGTTAAATTATGACACAAATTCAGCATTTTATTCTTTAAATGGAAATCAACACACATTGTTTTTCTGTTAAGATATGGAAAAGCAGTAGAATAAATCAATGTAATGGATCTATTGTTTTTCATTTTGGCATGTTTTCTGCATTTCAGTGTTTTAATGTAATCTCACGTGTATTGCATTTCAGTGGGACGTTTATGTTTGAAGTACCTCACCATGTAAAGCAATACACTTGTGCCTTGATTACATTTTGAGGTGAATTGTACTCAAGTTTGACACAAATGAAGCATTTCATTTTTAAACTGTAAAAACTTGAGGATTGTTTTTTGGGTGAAAAAGTCAACCAATGTGAAAGCTGTTCAAAATGCTTGTGGTTAGAATAATCTAGTGTATAACCAGCTAACCTTCAAACCCAACGGCCTTTATTGAAAAACAAAGAGGTAAGCATTAGGGTGCATTCACATAAATGGTGCGACTTAACTGTTTTTCAACTGTATTTCAGTTTGTTTATATTATATTTAGGTTAATTTCAGTGTGAAGCCTAAAACATGAGTTCCACAGGACAAGAGAACACATTATCAGGTCTCCCTTGCATTCTGTGCAAATGTTTAAACACAACACCGGTCACGGAACCAAGTGACGTTGAGGTTAAAGGTACATTTCAATGCTACTATGTTTGCTGTGCCCCGCCCAAGTGCTCAGTAAATTAGCAAAAAAGTCATATAGATCACCTACTGGCAATTCCAATCGCAACTCATGGAAATTTAGGAACATTCATTCTTATGACCATAAAATTAACAATAATTTTGGAGTGCCTGATGCCAAACAATCATAACTCAAGGGTCAACCACTGAGATCAGAAGGGAAAAGTATTTCTCACATTAAAAACTTAAATGGTGTTTCTAGGTGGAAGTATTAGGATTTTAGACAAGATTGATCAGAGAAAAACTGAATGAGCGGAAAAATCACTAACCTAGAGGGGCGATGACATCATACATTAGCTGCCCCCAATAGAAATGAACGGAGTGAAAAAAACGAGTTATAAAAAGAGAAGGATGAGTGCAATCTGTCTGTTATTTAATATGACGGGCCTCGATGGCCCCGGGTCCGAGTCTTTCGATTTTCATGGGTTATCTCAAAAAAATGATTGAGCTACGGTAGTTCAAAAAACTCCCCCACTCATTCCTATGGGAAATTATTATTTAAGTTAAAATTTAAAACCATAAATCTCAGCAACACCCAAAAATACATAGCAAAAGTCTCGTCATGATTATCTACATAGCTGTGTTTGAACAGAGTCTGTGCATTAAGTGGTTCAGGCTGTATTACTCGCAGAAATGAACTGTCAGTAATACAGAAGAAGAAGAAGAAGAAGAATGATTATTCAAGCACCCTAATAAATATGGGTTTGTGGTTGTATGTACCATTTTCCTGGTCTGATTTTCCATCTTTCATGGCTTTCATTTACTACATTTGTTCTCCAGCTTTCTCTGATTGCTCTTTTGCTCGTCAGTCCTGATCATGACTCGGCTGTGCTCTCTTAGTAGGAGAAAGTTCTGATATTAGATGAGCACAGAGACAAGTGTGCAAACAGACATGTGTCTTCTATTTGATAATGCCACTGGCACTTTGTTCAACCTTCCTGCCATTGAACTAGCATGAATAGAAGTTCCATCACTTCTGACTGAATTATTTTGACAAGTGTCAGACATGTCACACTAGTGATGCAAAACAGGCGGTGCTAGAGGCGTATTTTGCCCCAGGTTTTCACACAAGATCCAATTCCCTTTACCTATACTGCTTACTAAAGTTCAACAGATTTAATTTTCACTGACATCCAGAGTGAAGAAAAAAGTACGTATTTAACATATTACCCCAAAGCAGAAAGAAATAAAAGAAATAAATACAAATGAATTGTTCTTACATTTACATTGACTTTCATTTCATTGCAGACAGTTTGAACTCAATATATTCCACGTTACAAACACACGTGTAGAGAATTAAAAAATAAACAAAACATTGATGACCCTGTACTGTTGTCTTAAGGCAAGTTTGCAAGAAGAATGGGAGAAAATATCACCTGAACCACTAAATAGCTGCCAATGGTTACACATTGCAGAGTGGTAATCGCTTTACTCTACCAACTTTGTTTTTTGAATGGAAATTAATAAATGAAATGAAGTTAACCAGACAAAACATGAATATTATAAATAAGTAGAAATTGTATTATTTATATATCTTTTTGTATTATTATTTATATATACACTTATATTAAATTGTTATTTCCTCTCACTGTGTTTAGTCAGGCAATTTTCATCTGAAATGTCGGCTTGCACTGGTCCCCAAGGCCATATGCTTATGCTTGACATCTCTGAAGTAGGTTACTGGAGCATTGTGTTGATGAGAATTTGAAAATACATTACTTAATAACGGCTTTTTATTGTTAAACATAAAAAATGAGCCACCCCAAGCAATCTAACTCAAGATGATCAGCAAACTAAGGGACACAATAAAATGCCCCCCCAGTCAGCCAGAGATCCGAACCCCCTGAACTCAGGCACAGTGACTTACGATTACATGGATTCCATTCCATTTTAATTGATAATGGAGCACATAGAAGAGCATAGCCTAATGAATCAAAATTTCAACCTACAAACAAAAACAATCTAGACTGCAAGCATATCTAGATACTAAAATATTTGTATTCCAGACAATGCACATTTTGAAAACTGTATCCAGCTGGTCCCACAAGTGTGGAGTGTGCACATTCTAATTAATTCCAATTCAGGGCTCTGGGTAAGCCACATAAAATCTTTAAGACTTAGTAAACCATGATAAAATAATTTCAGCGTGTTAAGGCCATGGTAACAAGCTTTAACAGAATGCCTGTCATCTTCAATTCCTTAGGCAACACTGCATCAAGAACAGCCACTCAACGAAGCTGATATACACAAACTACATGAGCAAGTAATTACTTTGGCAAACCTTTGTCAAGCACTGCAATATGGAGTTAGATGAACAAATGACACTTTAAACTTTACAGTGCAAAAAAGAAGCCTTAGGTTAACCATGTCCAGACAAAGTGTTAACTTCTCTGGGCTTGGATGCATCTAGGATGGACCATCACAGAGTGGGAATATGTACTGTGATCAGATTAATCAGCTTTTAAGGGCATTTAAAAAAAAAAGGATGCATTGTGCTCTGTATTGAAGACGAAAAGAACCAGACTGTTCTTCAGTAATATGTCCAAAAGCCATGGTCTGTCCTGGTATGCGGCTGTGCCAGTGCCCTTGGCAAAGGTCATTTACACTTCTGTGATGGAAACATTATTGCAGAAAAGTAAAATGTTTACAAGAAAATGCCAAATCACATGCTGCACAAATTACATAGACGTGACTGCAGAACAAGAGGTTATGAGTACTGAACTGGCCTGTCTGCAGTCCTGACCTCAGAATTTTGAAACAACAAATGTGACGATCACATACAGTTGAATCATGAAAATGTGTTTGCAGGAAATATGAGACAAAATAAAACCTGAAACACAAAATCACAAATGGTACCCTAGGTGAAAAAAAAGGAAAAGTACAAATAATTCATGCATTTTGTGTTGTGTCTGTTTGCATTTTCCATGCTGACCCAACTTTATATAAAAACATATTTAACATGAATAAAATTCATTCATATCATGCTATGTACTTTATCTGGACTAAAGTAATACAAATTAGATTTTTTAGATGAAAATCTGTAAATTATTACATCAGCAACAAAGAACATAAAATAAAATGACTATTGATTGAAACAAATGATTTCTCCCTTCTTAGCAAATGGATTAAAGAATTGCGCTGATTTATTTTACTGAACTGCATTGAGAATGACATGAATCACATTACCGGGAGGGGGATGATGCCAGAAACTGACTTTTTCCCTGTTTTATTGCTGGTGTTGTATATCTTTATTAGTGTCACTCTCGGTTTTCTAAAACTGTTGGGTTGCGATGGCCTCAAGGGCCATGTACATTACAAAAGAAAATAAAAAAAGAAAAGGATCACTTGTACTAGCACTTACACCATTTTCACTGGAGACGCACGTTCTATTTCTCTTCCCTCTTCAATACTTTTGTGTAGGCTGCCGCAGGGCAGCCTTGTTCTTAAATCAAGCTAGCCAAAAATATTTAGACACCTGGTCATGTGCTTGTTGGACATCTGGCACTTACAGAAAGTGCACTCTGAAGAGGATACAGAGCACAGTGATTGCTCATTGGTCGAGATACCACAATATCAACTGGAAAGCTGCTAGACAAAACACCATAACCACCAATTTGCCACTGCTGGACCCCTGAGCAAACGCTGTTAACCCTCATTTACATATTACTTTTTATAAAAGAATGTGCTTGATGGCACAAATGTAAATCTTATGAGCCTATGAATTAATATAGTGGACTAGTAATCAGAAGGTGCTAGTTTCAGCCACACTACAGTCAGGCTACCCTTGAGAAAAAAAACCTTAACCCACAATTGCTTAGACCGTGTAGTTTATTGAAAGTCCACTAAATATCAATGTAACTGTTTTATGAGCCAGATTTGCTTGTACTGATATGTAGGTTGTTAGCTGACATACTAGCTCATTGCACCAACTCATCTCACTGGTTTGAATCGCATAATAGAGTAATGATGTGGTATCGTACATGTTCACAGTAAAAAGTCAGAACACTTGTGGGCATATTATGTATGCTGAATCAAAAGTTTGTTCTGTTTATTGTGTCACAGTGATCATGAACAGACACTCCTGATTATTTAACAGGAAAAGGCAACTGGAAAACTGGAATTGATGTAGATCAGATCACTATGTAATAGACATAAACATTACATTTTATGTCTGTCCAATCACAAATTGTTCATTTAATTAAGGGAAGTTTTCTTGTTATGTTTAGTAATGTGTTTTTTAAACATACGGTCAGTCAAAGACTGTAAAGTGTTTTAACGTCCAAGTAGATCCAAGTATGATAATGTCATTACCATATGCCATAGGGGTTATGTATCGGCTTCTACAACATGGCCTCATGGAGCTCTGAAGATTATGATCATTCAGACGTGTTACTGCTCCAATTCCCATTATCCTGACTATAAATCATTTCTGAGTATACACAGGCAACACTTCCGAAAGATTCATGGGGCCACACATGTTTATAAAAATGTCTATGTCTATGAGTCTATTTGACAAAATCTTGCATTAGCCAGAGTTACTGGCACAATTAGAGGTTGTTCTTGTTTTTTTTTCTTAACAACAATAGTTGAAAAATATATAATCTAATGCTAAATCATGAAGGTGAAAAGATGCAGTCAGTAGGTTTGTGTCGGTTGGAGCACTCTCCAGTCAGAGGTGAAGGGGGCTATTGAGGGAAAACCATGAAATCTCATTGTAAAAGAAAAAGACCACCGGGTAAGTGTGTAGCACTATCTCCTCCTATCTCTGTAGCAAGAAGGTCCTGAAATTGATCTCTAGATGGGGCCTTTCTGTGTGGAGTTTGCATGTTCTCTGCGTGGGTTTAATCCCACAGTACAAATAAATGCAAGTGAGATTAACTGGAGATTAAAAATGTCTGTGACTGTTATAACCTTGTGAACTGATTAATCATAAATAACAAGTAACTAGTGTTTCGGTTGTGGATGTAAAACTTGATGTTAAAAATCCAAATAAAAACCAACAAACAAGATTGTTAGAGAGAAGAGAACATGAGGTCCTGCCAGTTATGTTACTTTAAGCATGTGATGAGGCATGCAGATGACGTGATGACAGCACCTCTGGCAAGATGAAGATAGATTGACATCACCACAACATGAATTGCATTTTCAGTGACTGGTCTGCTATAAGCGACTCAAATCAGGGGGCACTAGAGAAAGCTGACCCATCTGGAAAGCCAACCATTGGAAAATGACATGACACCCCATTTTAATAGCTAAACTTGATTAACAAGTGCATGAAATGATAGCAGAAAAGTTAATTGATGCAAAATTCCACACACACTCCAAAGTCTTTTCTGCCTGTCTATGTATCCATGTATGTATTTATTGTTTTAATAAATATGCAGCAAAATGAGAGCTTTGGTAAACTAATTAGAGCATTAGTGAAGGAGCCAGTGGGCGATAGATCTTTTCTCATGGGAGAAAGTGGAGTGTGCACTTCGATTCCACCTCCACATAAAAGTAATTCTATAGGCGACTTAATACCCCTGGATACATAAGTAGAAACCCTGCTGACACACCAGTGGTGAAATAATACAAGGCAATTAATCTCCACTTGGCCAGCAGCCACTTAAATGTTTTAATGCTGCTGAGAGTCAGAAGTCAGGTGGGGTAGACCGAGGAGGTGGATGAGAGAAAAAAAGACACTATCAAATCCAGGTGGATGATCGTAAGGCCTTCAATGAGAGCTTTACACTAAGTGGGACAACCATGTGCAAAACAGATGAGTTGGTAGGCAATTACACAAGAGGTTTGGTTTCAATAAAATGTGCTTGCTTAACTGTGTTATTTTTAATAATATGCATAGAGATTAATGATTTTCAACAGAGAATAATGAATGTCATCACCAAGAAAAAAAAAGATGATGTACATCTGACTAAATGACTCTCTAAGCCGAAACCATGACATTTACAAAGAACATGTTTTTACTAAAATTCTGTTTTGTTACTGTTTTCTATTAGGATTTTAATGTTATGTTTTACACTTTTGGTTACGTTAATTACAGACACAAATGGTGCTTTTTCATTACACAAGGTTCATCAGTTAAATGTTATATTGAAACAGTCATGGACACTTTTGTCTATTTAATTTATCTTAGTTGCATGTTTTTGGACTGTGGGAGGAAACCAGAGCCTTTGTAGTAAGCGCCCCACCTGGGGATCAAACCCAGAAGCTTCTAGCTGTAAGTGCTACCCACTTAGCCACCCGCCTTGTAACTGTACTGTCATGTTTTATCAATGATCACTGATTCTTTGTTGTTGATTGTCCAGCATGATCTGTTGGAACTTTATTAGGACCACTATTTCTGTGCTCATAAGTAGGATTCCATTGCTTTGTATTCCACACGTTTCTTTAAAAAATCCTTTTAGATTAAGTAGTTAGCTGATCCATTCTGTTTGGTCCAAATTTCTAGATTAATTTAATGGATTTCTGATTTAACAGACAAATTCTGGAAAAGCGGATGACCGATCTGATACTCTACATTGTCTGTACAATGCTAACCAAGATGGGTAGTTCATTAAATGTCCGCCAGTGCACATCTTTCTGTTTACATAAGTGATGCTTACATTTTGATTGTTAAATCGAGGTTCCTCTGTACAGTAAATCAGAGGCCTGGACAGCCATGACCTAAAACTTACTGATCACTTTTGAGAGGAATTGGAACTTCACATTCAGTGCCTGACCACATTCAGGTGGAAAGCCTTTCAGATTACTGGAAAGGTTAAATGTTTATGTCTGACAAGCTCATGGTTAGGTGTCCAAATACTTTTGCAACCATATCAGAAAGTGTGATCATAATATTACGTGGATTATCACAGTTTCTGTAATAACGTCCAGCTTTTCTTTGACAATCCAATAAATTAAGCAGCATCAGATCAACTACCATCGATGAAATCCTCCTCCACCCTTTGTCCTGTCACATTATCATGACAAATCGAGGTATTATATGTGAAATTAATGAAAGATCCAGAGGTTGAAGACTTAAATGGAATAAAATTCAATAAAAGCCCATGGCACCACTGTTAACGGTCCTCTCTAAAAATTCGACATGGCGGAACCTCAACCTTTTTAAATCTTTCATAAAGGTTGAGCATGGACGTATCCTTAATCCGTGCCAACATGCTCACAGAAAAAGATTCAAGAATAAATCTTACACAATGTTTGGTTCTTTATTAAGAATGCCATGCTACTATAAGTCTGTTCTTTAAAGTACTACAATGCCACCACAAGTTCCACAAACCTAGTGCACACAATAGTACCCTGAAACCCTGAAAAGGCCACAGTTCAATTCTACATCAACATGGTGAACAGGTAAACCACATTGCAGGGACATCTCTCCTCGACCCGCCCAATGGCCAAAAGTATGTGGACAAATAATCAAAAGTTTGAAAATAAAATGGTGATTTGAACACTAGTGGGATGTTGCATGTCTATATTGATTCCTTAAGCTTTTTAATCAAGATCTTGGAATACCATATTTTTGAAAGGGGGTCTCACTAGAGATGCCACAAAACTTTCACATCTATATTGTTTCATTTAATGTTTTAATCATGGAGATCTTAGGATAGCAAATTCCTTTAGGGCGCATTCACAAACCTTTTGACTAAATGTATGTTTATACTGAATGTTTAGTTTAGAATTTGGGTTAATTCTGTCTTTATTGTATGTTAAATAAGACATGCTCACCTTTGTGTTTATTATTTCTGCAATAAGTTAAAGCACATTGATTTGTGTATGTAATGCCATAAACACTTGTTCCTCTTTGTTTAATATGGAGTACTTGAAAACTACTTGTTATATTAAGTTTTGTGCCATTGTATTATGCAATTCAGAATTACATTTTGTAGAGGAAAATTAGTCCTTAGTGGCAGCACACACATATTTGCAGTTAAAACAGCTTTTATGCTTATAAAAATGCAATACATTTTTGGTCTTTATATGTTTAATCTTTGCTCATGCAGTCTAGGCTTTGTGCAGGTCAGTGGCATTTCTTCCAAACAAACTCACACTGTGCTTTTATGGACCTGGATTTGTGCACTCTGGCGATATATACAAAGTAGTATAGAGGGGATTTATTACATATAAATAATTTTAGACATCTATTCACAGTAGATGCAGTTAAATATTTAACCTTAATTATCAGCCAATCCTAGGTGGACAACTAAACGTGTTGAACATTCCATTCCAAATCCAAGGACATTAATATGGAGTTGCAAACCTATTTGCCATTAAAACTCCCTCTGTGCTTACAAAATGCCATTTATATTATTTTTGATTTTTGTCTGTTAAAATCTCTGCCAATTTAGTTCAGAGTAATGCAAGCTAAAGCAGTGACATTGGGCGTCGGTAGTGGACTAGTAATCAGAGAGTCATTGGTTCAAGCCCCCACCCCTGCCAGGTTGCTACTGTTGGGTCATTGAGCACGGCTCATTGCCATCATTTGCTCAGACTGCTATACTGTCAATCTACTACAAGTCACTTTAGATAAAGGCAACATCATTTTTCATTTCAATTTTCCATACATTCACTATTGGGGACGGGTCAGGATAACAGACAGGTCAATCCAGTACCCTCTTCTACAGTCATGCCTTTTTAATGTGTGTTAAATGTGGCTTTGTTGAAAAATGGATGTCCTGTGAATAGATGAAGTCTTAAAGGCAGCATGTGTTGCTCTAAGATCTCATTGTACTTTTCTGTATTAATGCTGCCAGAAGTATAAGTGGTTTGGATTTAGTTATGTAAATAAATTAACTATTATGCTATTTTTTGGAAAGCAATGAATTAAGCAAGTTTAAGTGAAATGACAGAATTCCTTGTGGTCCATTATATACATTAGAGAACATAAATACTTAAAAAGTACATGAATGATCTTTTGATTGGAAACATATACAACCATAATGAACTTAACAACTTGAATCAAAATAGCCTGTCAGGCAGCAGACAGAAGATTTATTCCACACCAATGGAGCACATGGAATTTTTTAGCATAGAGATCAGTGGGAAGAAGGCCAGGACCTTCTGGTTTTTAGGTCTAAGGGGCTGGTAATAGGAGACAATTTGACTGAAGGTATGTTATATTACAGACTACACAAGTCTGCTTCTCGGCTTTATTCTCCGTGACAGGATTGCGAGCCATGTGACCCAGAGAATGGATCATGAATAACCGGCAACAAGCTTTCATGACTGCCAGATCAAAGACATCCACTGTCTTTTTGCACTTGAGGACCATAGTGCATGTTATGAAAGATTTTTTGATGCTGCCATATGTACTGGGATTTCCCTGGATATTTTGTGTTTTGTTCATAACAAAGCATTTTTCTTTGATTGATTTTAACTCCCAATTGTAGTTTTAATCCCATTCTAAAAATCACAAAGCTATGTAGACATATGTTATTGCCGCTCACCACTTGCAGCTATAATAACCTAACTGTTACTTCAGCTTTATGTAACCTGACGTGTTTCATATGTTTAGGTCATCCTAAATAGATAGGTAGGTCAGTTTATGGTTAGCTAAATAGGTTGGTTTGTCAGTAGATAAGTTGGTAGGTAGGTAGATAGGTCAGTTGGTGGTCGGATGGATAGATATAATGACAGATATTAGATGTTTAGAAAATAAGCCTTTTAAATGTTCTTTTGGTGTAGTCAATGGATACTCACATACATAGTTCAAAATCCTGAAAGGCCACTTTATTCATAAAGCCAATGGTTTTTAAAGGGTATTTCCAAAAAGTTCATGGGTAGGTGTCCACATACATTTGGCAAAATACTTTACAGTGTAATAAAATGCAGTTTGGGTTTTGGTCTAATAAAATGCATGATTTAAATTGAGATTAAGCTTAAGCGGTTGTAACAAATGGCAACTATGTCTGATAGCTCTCTTTCCGGACTGCATTTGTGGAGCCCAGGTTCCATACATCTTTCATCAGAAACCATAAATCTTCTCAGCTCTAAATCAGAGCAGATCCCAGATTCAGGATCCTGAGGGGAGTGCAGGAGGGGAAACATCTGAAAGCCATTTACCAACTGTTAAGTTAATTCTTCTTGGATGGTGTCATAAAACATCCTGGGTTACAGAGTGTTATCATAGGAGTGCGGCTCAGCTGTCAGGAGGCATTGCCGATCAGCCCAAAGCCATTGTGACCATACATGTTTTAGTGACTGTTGAAGACCTAAAAGCCTCTGTAAAAGTGCTGATGGAAAGCTGTGCTGCCCTCAAAGAGGAAAGGCCCCCAGTTGTGGGGTTTCTAAGTTCAACTTCCATGTGTGCACAGCAGACAGAGTACTTAGCAAACTAGCATGATATGTTTAAAGGCGATGAAAGACTGATTGACCTGTTTTTTCCCCTCTATTTGGTTCTATCAGCAGTAGAAAAGAAGTTGTCATATGGCTCCTATTTTGCTCCTTGCTGCAAAGTGATGAGATGACAACATGATGAGGTGACATGAGAGTGACAGAACCATCCTTACTTTCCTTTAAGCGGCCCCTTCTGACTGCTATCAATTTCAAGTGATAGCAGTTAAGGCTCCTAAATAAAATTTACAACATACAATGAGTGTACTAGTTGAAAAGATAATGTATACATATTGCATAATTATATGCTTCTAGCTTTATGACAATAGTTTGAGGAAGGCCAATTAAACAATGGTATGAATAATTAATGTAAAGAACAATAAAACAATTCACTGCTATGTAGAGCATCAAACAGGGCAAGCAGAAATCTAATCCACAGATCCCAGTCAGAGCTAACTGAGACTTAAGGCACTAAAACACATCTGCATTACCCTTTGCACCAATAAAGCTGCAAAACTAGCACACAATATTCAATCTTTGGTGTGTGTGAGAATCGAGAACAACAACAAAACAAAACAAACTACAACAAAACACCCTGAAATAAGCAGAGTCTGTGTAAAAGTGACAATTTTAAAAATAATAAAAAGCCACTCAGGTGGCAAGCAGTAAAACACACTAGCACACCAGAGCTGGGATTTTGAAAACATCATATTGAGGGTCAGCTCAGACATCTGGGAAGCTGTAGCAATGATTTTTGTTCATAGGGCAGGGCAAGCCAGATAGGGTGTCCTCAACTGAACAAGCTAAGACCAAGCTAAGGCTGATTGATGGTGTCTGCACAAGAGTTGAGGAATAGTGCTGATTAGGGTGTGGTTCTCTATGCACAGAGCCGATTGTCATGTGCAGTTGAAAAGATGAGGGTGTAAAGGAAGAAGCATGACGCAACTGGGTACAAATTGGCCCAACTAAAAAAAGGGAGAAAAGGGGTGAAAATGCTAAAATGAATATCAAATATAAATTTCAAATATCAAAATATTCTTCTGATTCCTGCATATCATATTTAGAGCAGTCTAAGTTCAAGATTAATTCAAGAGAAATAAGTAATATTGTTACTACTGCCTAGTCCTTTACTACTATTAGCATGAAATTGTTACATTGCAAAAAATATCAATTTATTTCCAACAGCATGTCATTGGGCAGTTACACCCAAAAGAGGGCAGTAACTGCCCTTGTACATACTCATAAGCTCACAGACACCGACGATGCTAGCAAGAGCAGGATCTGTTGGCTAGAACCTCGTGCTAGAACCTGACCTACGGCACCAGAACTGCTCTAACATAAATGATTAATAGCTGGATGACTGCCCTTTAGGCTATGCCTTTTATGAACAATTCTGGCCTTTTTGTGGAAATGAACCCACATTAAGAAGCACCAGAGTGAAGTGACAGTAACAGTCTTGATCTTTAAAATAACAGTCTTGATCTTTAAAATAAGATTTCACACAACTAACACACAGAAATCCTGTATTTAATTTAAACTCATTCAAGGGCACAGAGTTCTGTGATGTACAAAACATTTAGCTGAGCTGGAACACTTGCTCGGTAAAGATTCAGGGAGCTCCATTTAGTTCATTTATTGCTGTTCTGGCCCTGGAACAAAGGACAGAAGGTGGCAGGATGCAATATGGATACCTAGACTAATGGGAACATTCCAGGCAATAGAAAATAGTCCAGAGCTTGTAGATCTCTGTAAATATCACTTAACAATGATCTCACAGATGGGACTTTTATAAGCCTTAACAGTTTGGATCAGTTTAAATTAAGGCTTGAAGCGCTGAACTTGATTTCTATCCAAATCTCCTTAATGTGGAATGTGTTCTTAATACCCCAAATTAAACAGCGGAGGCAATCTTGCTCTACTTATAGTTATTACTATTAATTCTTGATTGAAATATAGATTTTTTCTATATATTAATCCGGCTATTCATGTCATGAAAAGATAGCTTGGAGCAGATTTGTGAGAAGTGGATTGTAGTTGCCATACTGCAGACCTACTGTAAATCTGCTTGACTGTGTCTCTCACATGTTTCTATTCAACTTGTTCAGATCCAGGCATTCCAACCAGTTAACGTCAGTTAACATTTCAGTGAAAACAACACGGCTTTTTTGTTGGTTGAACAAGAATCACTGTTTTTAAACCCACAGGTTACTTTTGAACTTCCTGTGCAGATGTTGCAAAAGTGTAGCGTTTGGCTGTACAATGGAATGTCTAATAATACTAACCACAAAAAAGGTATCAGGTTACAATATTAAACATGACAAGATGTTTCCATGTTCCTCATGTTACTCAACTTACAATATGTTGGGACAGAATGAAAAATAAAATTAAATACAAATGAAGTGATTCCCTACATTGCCTTTAACTTTAATTTGATTGCAGACAGTTTGAACCTAAGACATTTTGTTTTATGTTTTATCTGCTAATCTACATTTGTTATACCTTCATTTTTTGCAATCCAGGCCTGCAATATGTTCCAAGAAAAGTTGGGGTGAAAAAAGGAAATAATGTGATTCCAGACCGGTGATGTTAACAGGTGATATTAGTCATGGTTTAAGCAGCATCTAGGGCAGAGCCTTTGATGCACAGAGTACCTCGGGTTTTTCAACAAATGTTTGAGAAAATTATTAAAATACTTCAGTGCATAATATAATTAAATGATACAAGCAATCATGCACAAACGCTACTTCTGTACTGTGCAAAAAAGAAGCCTTATGTTAACAATGTCTATCGAATTATCTGGGCTCTGAGGCATCATGGATGGGCAATCACACTATGGAAGTGTAAATGTGAATGGTGGTCAGATTAATCAGCATTCCAGGTTTCAGCTTTTTTTGAAAAAAAATGGACAATGTGTGCTACAAACAAAGGGCTGTGTGCTTTTGTGATCAATGCAGAAAAGTACAATGAGATATTCAAGCAACATATGTTGCATTCAGGACATCATCACTGTTTTTTTAATTAAATGAAGTTGACCAGACAAAACATGAAATCAATCACGTTTACTGTGTCTGTTGATTCTTTCCGAACATTTTATGATCTGGTGTTGTATCTGGAAACCCATTCTATCTATCAGTTGTACACTTTAGAGGCCCATTAAGGCCTCAGAAATTACAATTGGAATTGACCATCACTCAATTATCCTGTAACATTCTGTATGCATTTCTTGTCTTAAGGGTCAAAAATAACATGTCTTTACTAAAACCCTAAAATAAGGCAACTTAATTAACCATGGAGAATATCTGAAGTAATTCTTGTTAAATCTCAGGTTAAAATACAATTGAGATAATCTTATCTGCTCATAATCATATGAGTTAAACACACTTGAATGAATTGCAAGTCAGTCAATCTACTACAACTTATGCTCTGAGATCTTACTATCAAGCACATGACTTTTGGTGACAATTACAATGCAAAATCCTGTACAAAACCTTCCAATGTGAGCTGACATTGATATAGGTGGGTTCGACATCATATTAATGCTTATGATTTTGGAATGGAATCAAAAACAACCTCATGGTCAGAGGCCATATACTTTTGGAAGAGAACCAAATAGTCTTCATTTGTCATATAAACATGTTCAGTACAATTAAATTACTTTTTCCACCCTGAAAATTATTTATTGCACCCTGGAGCATACACAGCTAAGGGCTTGGCTCAGGGCCCAACAGTGGCTGAAAAGCAGAGCTGGGATTCAAACTTTCAACCTTTTGGGGCAGGAACATGATTCCCACTGTTACACCATATTTATTTCATAAAAATGAAAATACCTTTGGGACACTTGGGTGGCATAGTAACATATTACACTACCACCACTGAGATCCTTGTTGTAATGTGAGCGATACTATTGTCAGGCTATTAAGGGGAATGGGACCTAAAGTGCTGCAATGGGTTGGTGCCCAACCAAGTGTTTTCCACTGGAATTGGCACCTTGACCAAAATAAAGCAAGTCTTTAGGGAACTGAAAACATTTTTTATTTATGAAAGTCTACATCAAATCAAGCCATTTCCCTTTCTGCACTGCATAATACACCACACTTCAGGCAGGACTGGGATGTCACATGTAAGTTAGGTATTACTGCAAACACTGCCATCCCTTATGAACGACTACATACATGATATGGCCAAAAGTATGTGGACAACTGGTAATTGATTTGTTAGGTTTTCCAATTTTTGTGACTACCGACATCAATTGGGTTCTAGTCTAGGGAATTAGAGGGCAAGGGATAGGGCCACAGCCAATGCAAGTAGGAAAGTAGCCAATGAACATAGTGTATTAGATCTTTGAAGACCACTGGAGTTTCTCTCTAACAGTTTCTTCAAAGCAAATCTTTCCACACCTGTTTATACAGGGGCAAAGTTGAAAGCACCCTAAA
>JAYDZG010000039.1:11430628-11445151 GCA_034509265.1 Microcambeva bendego
TATATATATGACAAACAAAGGGGTTCTAAGTTATGTGTGTATAGTGTGTGTTCACTATAATGTATCATTTAACAAAGACATTGGTACACATTGTACTTCACGAATATAGATTGGTATTCATTCACACCTCTGCTGACAAAGAGTATGCAATGGAATTGTTTCAGCTCCCGTGTGTATTTGGTGGCTTCACTCGCGTTTAGTTCACCGGTGGCATACACATGGTCTGGACTTAATTGGCGCAGAAGATGACAGCGGCGTGAAGTTTAATAAAGCGTGAGAATGGGCTCATCTGAATCTCGTCATTAGACTAATGCATTAGATATGATCACAGTGGCACTTTCATGTTGCAGCTTCTCAGCCGAGGGGAAATCACATTCATAATTACCACTGCATTAACCTTTAGACACGTAGCTTCTTCACACTATTTAACAAAGCAGAATATGGTGAAGGGCGTAGAACACACACAGCTAATGTTGATTTTGTAATTGAAAATGGATAAATGGAACTAAAGTATTGCCTCTGGAAGGAGCTCAAACAATCGTGGGTATCTAAAAAGGTTGAAACTTAACACATTATAATTAATAATTAGAAGAGGCACCACATAGAATGTTTGCAATAAGTCACCAAATAAAATGTAGCTACTCGTTGTGTGGTGTTTATCTTATTTGCCTCAAAAGAGGTAGCATTTAAAGGACTACATTTCAAAGCCTTCATATCATAAATCATACCTAATGGAATGTCAAACTTTGAACAATTAATACAACAGTTGACAAATACAGCCCAAGGAGGGGCTCAGTCACTGTTTTCCAAACTGCCTGTTTAATTAGAATCTGCACAATGAGCTGAAAAAGAGGCAATAACTAATTCCACCTAGCCGGTAATGACTCGTTTCCAGCCCATAGTGTTGCTAGTGGATCCTCATAATGATGGGCTGTAATTAGACAGAAAACCAAAAACAAACACATCTTCTACCAAACAGTGTAGCCCTCCCATCTTTATTCTCGCATCTTTATGCTCGCCACACAAGCACACACAGCTGTACCAGTGACATGCTAAATGAAAATAAATTCACACAAGATGAATGTAAATATGGGAGGAGGACAGGCTGTATCTGAACAAGTACACATCTAAATGATACAGATAAAAATTACAAACCCTGCCAGAAGTTCTTAGCAGATGTGCAGAGGTAAACATGGTTGTCAGAATGATCGTTTACCATACTATGGGTCTGTCTTAAAACCTGCTTTCTACATAGACAGCATTTTATGTCATACTTAATTTATATAAAGATACATAATTTTTGATACACATGAAGAGGAAGATGGATGGCATGCTAGCAGACGGTTTCTTCTCATCTTATTGGTTTGAATGAGGCTGTGTTAGCTTAGTAAGTTTAAACTCTGATGACGTAATTGTCATATTTGCTGTCTAAAAAGTGCAATCAAATAATCTGTGTTATAGTGTTAGAATTCCATCTACCAAGGCAGAAAGGCAGTTGGCAGCAGGGTAGCTCACTGCGTTTTCAGACAGATAATTGGACAAAGTTGGTAGACTTTAAGTCTTTTGGCAACATCCAAAGTTAACATAGTACAGTCAATTATATGATCTCATTACTTGCAATGCAGACCTAATCCGACATGTTTTGGTTAGAGCCATGTCAGTACTGGGATGAATTGGAACAAAGATTGCATAGAATTTGACTGAACATCAATTTCATAACTTTTTATAAGAAAGCTATTCAAGCACAGAATGCTTTATGAAGGGCAAATATAGGGAAACCACTCCTAATAATTAAGTTCAAGTGTTTCTGCCACTTATTACTATTAATAAAGGGTGTAGAAAATTGAATAGGATGGATTGATTACTTTAGACTGGACTGCAGCCACAGAAATGTTGGCCAGTGATCCGGGCTGTTACTGTGGTAAATGTCTGTGGCAGTGTGCAAAGCCAGGTTCTTAAATACATGGTTTGACCAGTGTTCTTCAAGTCCACTGAACATCTTTTAAATGAATTGGAATGCTGATTTTCAGTTTAGTCGTTTCTTCCAAGATTAGTTCATGTACCCAAACTATGCAAAATCCATAATTTCGTGGAAATCAATCCAAGAAGGGTGTCCACATGGTTTTGGAATAGGATGTCCAACATGCTTATGGTCAGATGTCCACATTGACAAAACATAATTATGATAATGCTTTAAAAGATGAAATGCTCAGGATGAAAAAGCACAATATTTTGGTCACATATATTGAGCCAAGCACATGCGGTCCAACCACGTCCATGACATGGATTGTTCCTGACAGGATAATGGGGTTTAATGGCATTCACTGACATGGATACAACCTGGCTTTGTGGCATTCTGGCACTTCAATAATGAATGTGCACTATAAAAAGCATTTCCTGCAGCACTGAGCATTACAATTACAAGCCATCAGACGTTATGAATGCAGCTAATCAGGGTTATTGGATTGGGAATGAAAACTACATTCTGCGGTAGGACTAAAAAATAATAATGTACATTATATCAGCAAAAGTATGTGGACAGCTGAGGATGAGCTTTCATTAAGGATTTTGTAAATGGTTCAGTCATAATATCGTTTAGTCAAATGGAGATCAAACATCAATGTAAGACGTAATGTCCATCCCAACAATGTTCAAGTTCTTGGTTTTGTCCAGGCCACTTTTTTAAACAGGATTTTTACAGCAATTTTATTTTACCTTTTAGCAACATAAGTCAATTAATAATGTAATATATGTCTTATACATAATGTCTTATACAATTAGTGAAGCCAGTGTGGTTCTGAGAACAAGCAAAGACTTGTTTTCTTGCCTTTGTCTATGCCTTGCCTCAATATGTACGCAGAGATTCACAGCAAAGACTACTATTACTATTGTAATTAAGAGATTCCAGTTTTTTATTTTTAATATTTATTTATTTTTAAACCCTAAAATGGGTAAATCATGTTTGCCTTTATTTGCTACGTATTTATCCATTTACTTCCAATTTAACATAGTTTGTCATCGACTTCTGTGGATTGCATTTGA
The DNA here is from genome assembly GCA_034509265.1 of Microcambeva bendego. NCBI lineage: Eukaryota > Metazoa > Chordata > Actinopteri > Siluriformes > Trichomycteridae > Microcambeva > Microcambeva bendego. The sequence continues at coordinate 11,433,671 of JAYDZG010000039.1, forward strand.
GGAGGGTCACACCTACTCCAACAAGTGCACAGTCCTTGTGGACCTTTTTTTGCCTGTACATTCTGTTTAGATGTCTTTGCACAGTGTTTCAAGAACACCCATTTACTCCAGTCATTTTACCCACACAGAAGACAAAATTGTACCCACTAGATGGTGTCCAGTAAATCTTTGATAGAACCCGAAATTTGAACTGTGGTGTTCAGAATCTTTATTAAATATATTTAATTGATTTATTTTTAAAGAAACCAGTCTAAATATATTTCGGCTTATGTTCTTTGATGTCAAATTGAAGATGATTGTGATGATGAGGTAAATGTGTGACAACACACAAAGTATCAAATTATTCAGTGCATGGGCTTGAATAGTCTTGTACCTAGAATTAACATGCAAGCATCAAAATTTTAAATGTTTATAATTTTAATTTTTATAAATTGAAAACTCTTGATTTACATACTCCAGGGTGTATTTTTCCAGGGTGAGCACATAGCTGTGTGTGTGTCCTTTTCATAAGGTCAGTAATGAGACTCTGCTCATGGGACTGTTGAGGGCCTCAAAATTTGCCATTGAAATATGCCATGATTTGCATCTAGATTGCTTTAATTATGAGTAAAAGTCAAGTTTCCCCACACAGACAGGACCGGGCTGAATCGATTGGGATCCGTGGCTAATGACAAGTCACAGTGTGCCTCCAATCAAAATATCACCACTGTATCACTTGGGAAGAAAAATACTTCCCTTTCAAACACATACATAATCAACAGTAAGCATTGCCAATTTGTTCAATAATACATGTGATGGTCAATATCAAATTGTTCTTTCTTTAGAAATATGTCAAAAGTATGTGGACACCAGACATTGCTGCTGGGCATTCTGTTCCAAAATATTTTTTATGAATGAATAGTTCATTTCTAGTTATAACAATTCCAATGCCTTTTCACATGTTAAAAGAACTGTAATGTCAAAAACTGTATGTCAGGAAGACTTGGCTGTCAATGGATCCCTAAAGGGTTAATTTGGGTTGCCAGGGCTGTGAACAGATTTACAGATTTACAGATTCACTGTAGTGAAATGTAAAAAAAAAACAAATACTTTTGTCCATATATGGTATTAATTGTTTATGTGAATGTAGATTATCTAAAAGGTAATTCAACAAAAATATGCAGTATATCCTCTGGGGTTCAGGTCTCAGACTGACCTGCACGGTTACAGTCACTGACAGATATCTTCCCCTGAGAACATCTATCGAGAAGCAACAGTGAAAAAGCCTCAGCTGTAGAATTTCACAATGCACCCTTCACCCTTTCAGTGGTCCTTATGATGAAATTCAAAGACTCAGCATGTAAAAAACACATGGGGACACCTGACCAAAATCTTGATGGACATCCTATTTCAAAACGATGGGCATTAATATCCTCAACCCTATTTTCACACAGGCACATAAATCTGGTACCCCTTCTATAAAAAGAGCATTTATGATGTCAGGCACTGGTGTTATACAAGAAGCTGGGCTGGCAGGAGATGAGGTCAGGCTCTGCAAGTTCCTCCACACCAAAATGATTAAACCATGTCCTTATACATCTGGCTTTGTGCTCTGTGAGTCATGGTAGAACAGATAAGGGCCTTTCACATATTGCTCTTTGCAGCTCACACCACCCAAACTCTGGCAAAATGAGACCACAGATTAGCACCGACATCTTCCAACATGTGTGAAGTTGTCGACTCAGCTGAGACTCGAACTGTCTTATTTTGAATGAATCTACAACAAAGGTTAGTGTTTCAACCACATAGCAGCAGCAATAAGGAGGAATATGTCTCAGACATTGCCACTGGTGTCACCACTGAAACCCACAATATCTTGACCTTGAATTATCTAAGTTAATAAAGTATTATCATCATTATGCAGTTCATTTTCTTTATTTCTTTTTATTTTTTAATTAACCACTATATCGCGTAGCGATGTAACAATACCACACAAAATAGTTAAGAACCAATTTAAACATTTCACAATTAAAATCTATTTGACATGTAATATGATGAATCAGCATTTACTTTAAACAGAAGAGGGCACTGGCACTATACACCTAGCCGGACTGACATCAGCTATATGACTGGGTGCCAGGTTTGGAATTCAAAATTTTGCATAGCTTGTACCTACCTAAAAAATAAAATTCATTATTTAGATCAATAAACACAAATACAGACAAATATGCGCCCGTTGAAGAGCTGGGATAGGCTCCAGCACCCCTACCCAACCATGATTAGAATAAGTGGTTAAATAAAATGAACTGAACAGATATGCATACAAATACAGAATTTCAGATTTTTAAGACAAATAATAAATTATTCTTTATAAAAATTTGTCTTTAATTTCATTTTGCTTAAAAAGGGGAAAAAGACTATATAGTGAACCCAGAAAGAAACACATGGATGGAGTGTTCTGTTACATCCCAAATTTCAAGTGCAGAATTGTAGCAGACTCGGTCTGCAGGAAAGCCACCCTTTTTTTCCCAAAACACTACATTTCTGTGTAGGTACATCGCAATCCAATAGCACATATGACATTTAAACCTAGTAATAGGCTTCTATGTTAACAAGAGTGGTTTGTTGTATTTAAGTAAGAGCCACACACCACAGACTAACCTCCCTACAGAGGGATTGCACTAGAGGTCAGTAGATTAAAAGATGATCATTCCATTGGCTGAGAACTTCCAGCTCTGGGTGCACAAAGTAATTGGCTGACAAGAATGTCTGGTAGTCCTGGTTCTGTGTAATCAAATGGTGATCATTATTATTTATTTTAAAGAGCTGCCAAATATTGTGCCAAATACCATGTTTCCCTGACTAATCAAATGTAATCAGGATCACTGTTTAAATCATCAACTTCCTTACAGAATGGCCTGTTCAGCAAGAGTGATACGTGTTTGTATTACAAGTTTCAAAATAATAGCATGATAACACGCAATATTGTATACTTCCAAGAGGCAGAAAAATTCAACTCTGTCTCCACCCAAACATTATCCTTTGACAATAAACATGTCGGATATTCTTCCATGGGAGATCACTGACAGATGTGCGTTCTCCAAATAAAGGCACACGGGAAAGGGGAAGAAATGTCGACATTTGACAATGGCTTCACATTTCACTGCTCATTTGTTTTGACTGCGCTTCATCTTTAGCACGCAGCTGTGATATGGCCGATTTCAGTGTTCCCAATTCACTCAGTCCACGAGGGGCAAGTTCCCTGTTCGATTACACTGATTTCATCACCCAGCATTACGTCAGTGAAGAACGGCTACGGAGATAATCAGAGAAAAAAGCAGGGGAATTTTATTAACATTAATAATAGTAGTTATTCAAATGTATTTGACATTTAAAAAATTAAAATATTCACTTTAGACAGCAGAGGACACAGGCACTATTACCGCGCCTTACTAATGTCGCTTAGACTATACGTTCAGGGTTTTATTTCCAAACTGGGCCTAATTGTTTTACATAGTTTGTACACAGAAATAAAGGGATATTCATTATTTAAACAAATAAAAATACAAATACATTATTTATTTTAAAAAATAAAAAATACAAAAGGAAACAATGACATAATTTGTCTTAGATTTCATTTTGAAACACTTTCTCATAGCGTGTATCGTTATATCTAGGACCAAATTGTAGCAGGCTTGGTATAAGTCACATTTAGCAAAAATGATCATCACCCAGCATTCCATCAGTGAAGAAGATAATCACAGAAGAATGCAGGGGCAGTTTATTCAATTATTCCAGTGCTTACCCGAAGACCATTTTCTGTTATTTTTGTTTCCCTAAAAGTATCTCATAACAGGTGACCAAATCCTGCCCTTTTCTAGTCCAAAATGCTGGGCTTTTTAATGTCACTACAGTCAAAAAGATAATGCTATTCAAATGCCACAGCTTTCAGAATGGGTGCCAATGCTGCAGAAGTTGAGCTGCAAACCAAGTGTCTGAAATAAAAGCATCCAAAACAGAGAGAACAAGGAAAGATATACGATATTGCCCAATGTAGGTGGACAGCCTGGCGATTATCGATTTTAAGACCATTTGTCAGACACACCAAGAGCGAACAGTGATGTAAAATCAAATGCAATTCTTTCTTTACCATTTCAACCAGGAAAACACTATCCACACATTTAAAAAAAATCCCCAAACAAAACATCAGTAAATCTTTATGTTAAGTCAAAGTGAGATGATCTTCATGTGTCATGTTTGGGATAAGTAGCCGATTGTGCCCCATGTCTTCCTGTCCGTCATAAGTGTCTAACCTTAAAAATGCTCTCATCACTGAATGGATCCAAATTCCACACACACATCCAAGTCTTGTGGTAAGGATATTGAAGGACGTTGATCAGTATTAAGTGTTACATCCAATCACAGACTAATGGTAAGTCTTATTAGTGCACTACAAATATTCACATTTAACAAAAAATCCCAAGTAATGAATCAGTTAATGTGTGTCAAGTTTCAATATATTTTCAGGGGGCTAAATTTGGCTTATTTTCCCTATGCACTGTGGTGAAGCCCACCTGCTCCCTTGCTTGCTAAACAGGACCACATGACACCACGGACATCACTACTCTAGACAGCACATCAGGACATATAAAAGACCATGCTTCCGTCTTTTGAGTCAGCATTTCAACGTGGCAGCAGGGGTCACTGTTTTAGCAGCATGAAGACAAATCCCTGTATGGTGTTGTTTTCATAAGTCTAGTTCAATTGGTCTTCTAAAGCAGGGGTGACCATTATGTCGTTCGTGATTAAGCTTCAAATAGGTCAACATGATTGACATGAAATGTGGCAACTCCTTCTTTATTTTGCGGTTTGTTACCATTGCGGTGCCTTCACCTACTGGACATTTTGAGAAATACAATTCATTACATTGACAAATAGTACATGTGAAATAGGCAAAAAAAAGTATTTCTATCTGTCCCCTTGATTACCATCTTTGTAAGCAAAGAACACTACAGATTAAAACTCATTACCCGACATCCGTGTGTTACACCCATTACAAGAAAGTAGAATATAATACCCGGCATACAGTGTGATTCAGTACATTTGCTCAATGGGGCCCAGCAGTGCTGTAAACTCACTCGAATTGGGATAATTTGCTTCTTATTGATTCTAACAACAGGGCATAAACACACCAAGGAGGCTCTCTTTCACGGCAATAATAATGACAGGGACATATAAAAGGTGCGGCATGATCTATTACCAAAGCCATTATCCCAGACTGCTCAGGATCACAGTGAACCTGTGATGTCCAAAACACGCAGTGCAGTAATCCATCAGGACTTGTTTAGTTTGAGCAGTGGTACAGAGAATACAACTTGGAAAACCCACACACACAAAAGAATGCATACTAATTCTAGCATAATGGTTATGCAGGCACAGTAAAATTCAGAACAGTGCTCCAAATTGCATTATTACTTACAAATTAAAATGATTTTCCTCATAATAAAATGGTGGGGTGCTTGGGTGGCACAGCAGTGTAACAAGCTAGCCTGCAACCATGGTGGCATGGGCCAAGCAAAAGATATGGGAGGCTGGTAAGACAGGCTGCTGGAGTACTTTCATCTTAAAAGGTCCAAATGGACCTTGCCTTGTGTATGGAGAACAGTTATGCTCAAGCAGCATTCACCAAGCTGTCTTTACAAATTTGGAAGTACTGTATCAGGAAAAATAGATTATGTACTGTATATCACTTAGCTATAGTTGTGGCTAAAAGTTCTGCATTTATTAATTACAAGGCACCCATTCACTTTTGGCCATGTAGTTTATATGCTTTACATCCTTGATTTGCAGTTTCAAGTTGTCATCAGTTTGCTTCAGGTTGGACTTGTCAAACGTGTCTGACTAATACAATGTGACCTGGTCCCTGTTATGGACTTTGACCACAATTTAAAGGACTGATAATGTAAACATACTTTGCAACCATACCCACCAACCTTTGAGTTTGACGATAATCCATTAATAAACATATGAGCCAAAGTGGTTTGCATAATCACTGAAATCAATTCCAAGAAAAATATTTTTATGAGTAACAATGGGTTTAAGATGAACATTATTATTATTATTATTATTATTATTATTATTATTAGTGATCACTGTGAAGTGAAATTGTTCTCCGCATTTTGACCAAAAACATGCAGTGAAATACACATATACACATTAGGGGGCACTAGGGTGCAGTGAGCCCACGTGCCCAGAGGGGTGGGCAGCCCTAGCCATGGTGCCCGGGGAGAAGTTAAAGGTTGGGTGTCTTGCTCAAGGGCACTTCAGCCGTGACCTGTCGGCTCTGGGAATCGAACGGGCAACCTTCTGATCACAAGCCCTCTTATTATTATCGATCCATTTGTATTCAAGATTTATCAGTTTAAGTTTAATGTCATTTATTCATAAATGTAACTTAAGCCATATATCAACAAAATTCTGGAAGACATCAGCTTTGAGCTCAAGCAATGTAAATGGCACAGGTACCTGGCACATCTTTTGAGGCACTATTAATGCTAAGGAATACAGATGGATTTCTGAGTAACGTGCTTTTGGATTTTAACTTTTAAAAGTTGGCCCATCTTGCTTTAGCAAAACAAAGCTACATTCTGAATGTGTTTTAATGGCGAAGCTGTGTGGTAAAAGTGTGACATCCAGACGGATCTCCTGTTGAAAAGATGGGGTGCATTCTTTATAACTTCAGAACTGTTTAATTTAATGTTGTAAAGCCAGAATTGGAAATAAATGGTGGTTTTGTTCCCTTGAAATCACATTTTTTTTTTTTACAATAGGGCTGGCACTGATCCGATACTGGATATAGGAAGAAAAAACATGTGTACCCCCCATAGTGTTACTTAATGTGTTCCGCTGTTTGACAGTAAATGAATAAATCTGCACTAACCAGTGAGAATTCGGTGATGTCATTTCACTTTGTGAAATTTCACACAGTGACTCGCTAATTCAGCCAGCCCTATTTTCGAATGGTAATATAACCCTGTACCAACTTTTCATTAATATTGATGACTATGTAACAATAAATATTGTCTTTGTACTGCTTTCAATTCAAAATGATCAGCTAATCTGAAAATATCATTATTAATGCCACCACAGTGCTAATTGGAATCATGGCAGCTGTCCCAGCTTTGAATTTAAAACATAACCAGAAAGTAATTTAAAATTGATGTTTTAAATACACAAATTGAATTGAGTCATGAGAGTAATCATCGGGCCTACATGAATCCTGGCATCATTAGATCAGTCAATTGGCCTTAACTATGATTCATATGGACAGATTTTTTTGGGCTGCTGCCCGCCCATGCACCCACCATTTTAACACCAGCCTACAGCTTTGGAATGATTTATGACTCAATATGCTTACATGCTGTTCACTTTTCCACTCAAATGCTCGTTGGCTAGCGGTAAGAGCAAATACATTTTTATTTTTCCATAGTAATAAAGCTTTACATAAATCAATGAAAAAAAATGACGATAACATAATAATAAAATATTCTGCCTAGGGAAAGGAACAATTCTCGTATTGTAAAAGAATATACTCAAAGCACAGGCAATGCACTTAACGTGGTACCTGACCCGATCCACCTTGACCATGTTAAAAAAAGTGGATGAAAACACTGCATTTAGTATAATAGAGTAGACCCTTGACTTACAAATGGTTTACCATACAAACATTTTGGGTTCTTGGTGCTCCAGTGTATACTATTAAACCCCTACAGCTCATCCAAAATGTGGCTGCCCATCTGGTGTTTAACCAACCTAAATACTGTCACATCACCCCACTGCTGAATTCTCTTCACTGGCTTCCTGTGGCTGCACACATTCAGTTTAAAACCCTGATGCTCGCTTACAAAGCCAAAAATAGAACAGCACCAAGATACCTACAGGATCTAATCAAACCCCGCACTGTACCACGCAAGCTCAGAGCCACCAGTCTGGCCCGACTCAATCCTCCACCCAAGACTCGAAGAAACTTTGTACTTGCACCGAAGTGGTGGAACAAGCTTCTGTTGACTGTCTGTACTTCTGAGTCTATAGGTATCTTCAAAAATGACTAAAACACATCTCTTCACTAAGCACTTACACTGATTTCTATACTGGAAGTAAAAAAGATTGTAAAAAAGATTATAAAAAAGTGGGGGGGTCCTGACAAAGTTCAGCAGAGTTTGTAATTTTGAACTGTTGTTTTATGTTAACTAGAGTATGATAATGTATACTATGGAAGCACTTCTGTAAGTTGCTCTGGATAAGAGCATCTGCTAAATGCTGAAAATGTAAATGTAAATGAATTGGGTTTACATCACAAAATTTGCACATGAACAAAACATGTATCATCACAAACAAGTGCATGAACCCAGTGTAGTCTCATCAGAGGCACAACTATGGGGCAATGAATGAAGTAAAGAAATAATAAATGATGTTTCATTTGCATAAATTACTGAATTTATTTGCCAATATGGGCTCATCAGTGATAAAATAAGTTGTCGTTACATAAAGTGTGACATTATCTGACAAAGCAAGGTCCACAAAGACATGGATGAGCGAGTTTGGTGTGGAATAACTTAGTTGAAGCTTCACCCAAGAGTGGAGATTGAGCCAGGCCTTCTCGCCAACATTAGTGTCTGACCTCACAAAAGTGCTACCAGATGAATTATCAAAGATTCCCATAAACACACCCCTAAATCTTGTGTAAAACCTTCCCAGAAGGGTTGAAGCTGCTATAGTTGCAAGAGGTGTGTCGAAATAATATAACAGCCTATGGATTAAGATTGGGATGTCATATGCGTGTGAAGTCGGATGAGTGAATACTTTTGGCAATTTAGTGTATTATGTATAGAAATAATTCTAAGCTCCTGACAATTACAGAGTATACATAGTATATTTACACATTTTTCTAGGGTGTATGATATATTTCATGGTTTGTCTGCCTAACTTTTATTTATGTAAGCAAACTTGTTTGTTTTGTATCAATTGAAGTTCAGAACTAAATATTTCCAGATGTTCACTTTTTAGATTTATATTGCATGTTGTTCCATATGTGTCCACATCGCTCTAGCCAAATGTTTCTACATCAAAACAGGCTTGATTTTGATAGCTTTTTTTGTAACATATGAGAGGAGATTCACATCAGACTGTTTTGCCAGATTCTGCCTCTGACGCAGAGAGGCAAGACTGGAATTTCATCCAAGCTCCTTGTCTCTCAGCACTCTAAGCAGTTGCGGATTTCTCCTTGAACAAAACAAGGCTTGATTCAGTTTCCAGAACTTTTATCTGGGCTTCTGTCTCCTGGTTTGCTGTAATTTCAATTATGTTATTGTGGCATGTGCCAGGTAAGGAATTTGCGAATTTACAGAAGAACTAGCTCTGTAGTAAGGATGAGGGGCTCCAGTGATTCAGTAAGACACAGAGAGAGAGAGATTAAATAAAAGACCATTTCCATAATAATTGCCCAATGAAGGGAAAATAAATCAGGGTTCAAACAAATTCACTATAATAAGTAGATAACTAGCCAGCAGCAATTGTATCATGAGAGAAAATGAATTTCTTGTACCATTTGCAAATTGTCAATTTTAGGATTAAGGATAGGTTTAAACTGTCCTAGCTTTTTGATTTCTCATGTCCAGCCAATGTCTTAAGAAAAATCAGTACATCTGCAACTATTTAGTTAAATGTAAATTGACACCCAACACAAAGCTCAAAAAAAGATCCTCAGTCAAAAAAAGAGATCAGGAACTTATATTGAATTAGTAGTTCTGTTGGCAATTAACAAAAAATGCAAATAATAAAGACATTTTAATTGCAGACCGTATGAACCTGAGATATTTCATGTTTTGTCTGCTTAACTCTATTTCATTAAATAATAAATATCCATTCTTGTATTTCAGGTCTGCCACACATCATAGGCAATGCATCATATTACCACTTTGTAAAATTGCCATTCATTTTCAATACACTTAATTAATGTTTTGGCATAGAGGATGCCCAAGTGATTTAATTTTTCCGCTTTTATTTTGTTCCATTCTTTCTGCAAAGATGTGTAACAGTGCTTGGTCGTCATTGTCATATTTTCATATTAAAATTATCCATACATTTCTTATGGGGACAAGTCAGGACTGCAGGCAAGCCAGTCCAGTCCATTTATTCCCTTTATTTGTAATGTGTGCATACCTGTGACATACCTGGACAAGATAAAGCTCTAAGATCAACATATGCTTTAAGATGTAAGTTTTTTCATTAATGCTGCCACCACAGAAGTGTAAATAACCATTGCCAATGGCACTGATACAATACCATACCACAACAGAGCCTGGCTATAGTACTTATTGCAAATAACAATATGGAGGGTCCATTTCGACTTTGGTCTTGAGCAAAAAAAATTCATCTGACCACAGTACGGGTTTCCACAGTGTAATGGTCCACCCTAGATATATCACAGCCCAGAGAAGTGTTCACTGCTTCTGGACATAGTTACCGTAACTTATTTTCTGCACAGTAAAGTTAAAGTGGCATTTGTGCATGTTACTCCATATTGTAGTGCCTGACAAAGGTTTGCCAAAGGAATTACCTGTTTATTAAAATGTTGAGAAGGCAAACAATAAAATACTGTATCTTTGATTCAAACTGTCTACAATCAAAAAAAAGACAAAGTAAATGTAAAGAACACTATATATTTTATTTTATTTGGATTGTTGATACTGATTTGGTAATGTATATTCCTGTTCATACTAGAGTTGTGAGCACCCGTCTGAGGAAGTGGGGTTTCTCTACATCAAATTTATCCAACCATGTCCTTGCTTTGCACATAGAAGAACATACCTACTTTAACAGTTAATGGACTTCCACAACCAGCTGCCAGAAAGCATATCATTTATCCTACAAAAGTATATTTACTTGTTGCCAACAGGTCTGGCTGGAGAACTGTTCTACATTATATAGACAGTTTTGTAAATTTGATTAAAATATATATTTTTTTGCTATCACATTCCCTGATTATGGATTTTTCCCCTATCAGCACAGTCAATAAGGAGGAATTGCTCAACTCTTTTAAAATAGTTATAACCTCACCCTGGTACCAGTGGTGCTCAGATATTTAGTTCAGAGTGTAGTTCCCTTTTTTCCTGCATGACTGAGCCCCTGTGCAAAAACTGAAGTCAGTAAAGATTTGGGGTGAGCTGCCTTGCTGTCTGGCTACACAGTCATTGTGTCTCTCTAAGGAGGATTGTAATATGTTATTGACTTATAAGTCAGGTTATTTTGAAAACAATACTTAAACCAGTATACTTAGATTTCCCCACTCAGTGATAGGAAGTTAGGCAATATGGTGTAATCTCTTGGCAAGTTTTTTTCACATGCCAATTTTTATTCACTTTTTATTTCCACAAAGGTGTGTGCAAAAGTATTCACCCCCTTGGCTTTTTACCTATTTTGTTGCATTACAACCTGAGATCG
>JAYDZG010000039.1:11455098-11471827 GCA_034509265.1 Microcambeva bendego
GATATAGATATAGAGTTCTAATGACTCTAAGGTGCCCCTGTCACTACCTATAATACCAAAGCAAACACTAACCACTTAATGAGACCCAGCGAAATGATGATAATCATGTGATAAGATAGAATCCACTTTACACACCATCCTTAAAAAATATGCATCGTGAGATTTCTTCGTGGGTATGTAAGGTGTGTGAGATGTATCAGGGTTGCAAAAATGGAAGATTACTGCCTTTCAGAAAAAGAGTGGAAGTATTTCTGAAACTGTGCAGTTTATAAATTGTTTGCATGCTGTGGGGTGAAAGTCTATTGAGAGTGGATAAATGGCACCATTGTGAATAAGTGACATGGAAACTGCAAAGCGTTCTGTGCTATTGATGTTAGAGGTGAACGTCAGCTACAGAGGTTTGCAAGGGCATATTGACACACTACAGTAGAGCAGCTCTTAAACAAAATTAGCCAGAGGGCTACCAGACGTGTCCAAAACCACAGTTTAGCGAACACTACTGCATGGGGCTTAGATGCAGACGGATGGTCACCAAACTTCTGCTAACAATGTTGCATAGACAAAAAGACTTTTTTAAAGGTAGTGTGGGAATTGAACCTCTGATGATAGGCAAAGGATTTCTTTCTTTCTGATCAGTAAGTTTTCTGCATCATTGGCAGGTTGATGCGGTCTGGAAAATGATTTTGTAGTATTCTCTCTCGACCGTTACAGATCATGTACACCCATTCATGCTGATTGCTTTCCCTGGGGCACAGTGGATCTTAAAGCAAGACCATGTGACAGGTCCCACAGCTAAAAATGTTGGAAGAGCATGACAAAGACTCCCAAGTGCTAGCCTGGCCCCCATAATTCCACAGATTTTGTACCAAATTAACATTTGTGCAGTCACCCTCACACACCCTCTATCTATGCTATGCGATGCACTGCAGTCACCCTGGCTCCAGACACCCTAATCTGTTGACAATTTACTTGTTTGTTGTGCAATGTTTGAAAACACTTATATCCTATATTTCATTAAATTTTCACTTCAAAAATCAAAACCTTTCTGCACTTCAATTGGTCATTTTAGGTGATTTAGTGTAGACTGATGAGTAAAATGGCAATTCTGTCCATTGAAAAGCTATTAAATGTTTAAAGTGTCTCTGTTCTGCCCAAATGTATCGGTTGTTGTTTTAGAACACATCAGGCAATTAATTCTCCCGTTAAGTGTTTTTCGTACTCTGCGTCACTTTTACCATGTCATATCTTACAGGTCATTTTATTCGAGCAAACTTGGCGAAATTGCAATCAGGTGAACTTTGAAAAATGGAGCGCAGAAGCACAAAAAGCAGTTACCAGCTTTTCTTGTAAAAGCTTTATTCAGTGGTGCCAGCTTTGAACGCTAATTTGCTGTTACCTCATGGTACCTTATTTTTATTTTTTTTTACAGAACACCAGTTCAAAATAAAGTTTCCGAATCGCACAGAGCCTGTTTTGCAAAGGTGGAAAAGAGGTATGTGAGTATTTTGTGAAATGCTTGCTCAGCCTCTTTGATAAACACACCCAAAGATGTTCAGCTTTTTAAGGATTTATCTTTTCCACCGTCAGGAAAATATCACATCGCATTTCTCTTTAACTTGTCAGTTCCCATTGCTCTGATTACCTGAAAGAATAGCAAACCTACATAATGAGACAGGAAAATGATGAAAATGTAAACAAAAACAAGTACAATGAAACCGAACAAAACATGTTGAAATAAATATATTTGTTCACATAGCTACTTATATGAGAATTTCTATAAATAAACTAAGTAATGTCACAATTCTTTCTGTTCCAGGGCACAAGTAGAAAATTGATGCAGACAATGTAAGTACCCTGGCAAGTGATATTGGATTTTTTTTTCTTTTCAATCCAATGCAATTCAAAATGTGGTGAATGTGATCAAAGTGCAGTTACAGAGGCCATCAGGATTAAAAAGAACAAAAAGTTGAGTTTTACAAATGTCAAAAGTTAGGGCAGTAAGGATGATGCAAAAAAAATCCTGGCTTAAAGCGGTGCCAGTATAATAAAGGGTAAACCACAAAACAGTCAGTTAATGATGGAAGAGCTTAACTTTAACTGTCATCTTTTGCAAGAAATATATCATTAAATAAAACAATTCCAAATGGTAATAATTACAATATCATTTGCATTCCAAACCACATTCTATCAACTAACTCAACCCTAATCGTGATAAAAGTCCGACTTTTAATGCATGCCTTCCTCTTTGCTTAACAAACAAAGGCAGTAGAAAAATAACTGAAACATTGGGAGCAAAATTTCCAAATGCCTGAAGGTACCACATTTATCTGTTGAACCAATGATATGCCAGTTTAAACACCATGTGAACATGCATGAATGCAATGTTTTATTCAATGTGTTGGAATGTAAGACAGCATGGTTGCCATGTTGATGTGATTATCATGTGTTTTAAACTCTGGCCTGAAATAGAATTTAATAGGTAAGTGTTGTTTAGCAAATGTTGCAATTTGACTTTAGAGTTAAACCTGGTTGCCCAATCGGCAAAACATTGGATGTACTAGTTGTTCAAGAGTATGTGGCTACCCCTTCCATTTTTTAAGTTCATTTTGACCACACCCAATAAAATTGTAATGTGTAAAATGAATTTAATTTTTATGGTTTTACAATTTTGTGCAACAGTATGGTTACGGCATCATTCCGCCCTGCCCCTGAGCACATATTTGATGAGCAAAGATGACCAGATGTCAAAAAATACCAGTGAAATGTTTAAAAAACAGTGTACCTCAAATAATTGTAAGGGATTTGCATATTTCTACTTCTACAGTGCATAATATCATTAATCCATTGAAGGAATGAATTTCAGTACATAAAGGCTTAAGATGAGCACACTTGATCATTGATCAATGGCTTCAACAGATGATTTAACCACATTGGCAATGGATTACTTTGTAAATGTTTTTCAAGCTCTAAAAAATAGTTAAAGGCAGAAATGCAATTTAAAACTTTACTTTGCAAAAAATCAGACCTTATGTTAACCATGTCCAGAAGCTGCATCAAGCTTCTCTAAGCTCGAAGACATTTTGGATGGACCACCACACAGTGGAAACATATATTGTCTTTTTTGTAAAAAAAATAAAAATAAACGTCATGTCCTCAGGGCCAATGGCAAAATGGACGGACAGACATGCAGACTCTTTTTAAGCCAGGATCTATCATGGTATGGGGCTGTGTACATCTGTATGTCATAAAGGGATGTCCATGAATTTTTCAACAAGACAATGCAAAAATGCCAATGATTTTAGAATGAGTAATCCAAGCTCATGGTCAGGTCCCTAAAAAACTAATTTCACATTTTCACTGGTAGAGACAAATAAAAAATGATCCAACTATAGTTAATACACGTCGAATGCCACATAACATTCTCATCTTAATGGATTTTGGATGCAGCATGTTTAAACAAGTATTGACATCTTACTCAAAGAAGCACTGAAGTCATCAGCCATTTTTGTAGGTTCTACATAAATAATCAGAAATAACATCAACTTTTACATGTACAATAGACTGGTTCTGTGCACTAACATTGATTTTATTTTAGAAGGTAGAGGTCCAAACACATCTGCTCTGATGGTCTGAATCAGAGCCTGAAGGACAAAATCCAGCATAATATCTGCCCTGCTGAGAATGATCTGCACACTGTATCAAATTTGGGTTTATAACATCAGATCTTACATAGAGACTTAAACTTCTCTCTTGTGCAACAGCAGAATAATAGATGCAATGCTAAATCTGGAGTGCAAAATAACTGGGCATTGTTGAATGTCTATGACCGGCACACATGAGTTTGTTTGCTTATTACAACTTTAACGTCATGTTTACACTTTACAATCCATTAGTTCAAAGTTCAAACACACTCATGAACAATGTTGTATCTCCAGATTACCTCACTTGCATGTCTTTGGACTGTGGAAGGAAACTGAAGCACCCAAAGGAAACTCATGCATACACAAGAAAACTGGCATACACTAAGCAGAAAGAAAACGGGCCACTTCATTTGAAACTCGAACCCTTCTTGTGAGGTGACTAGAATCTAGACGTAAATAAGATATTATATGACTGGTCATTGCAATGCATTGACATAGTTATGTCACAAGTAATGTTTGTTATATTGGTAGTGTAATAGTGCATCAGATGCAGATTTTTCTTCTTTCTTTTGATTAATTTCCTTCCATTCCTTTTCTGTCATTCCTTTTCCTCCCTTGTATCCTTTCCTTTATTCCTTTTTCCTATTTCATTTAATTTAATTGTTTTTTCTTTTCATTTCTTCATTTCCCACTTTCCTTTCTATTCCCCTCTTCCCTTTCTTCTCCTCCTTACTCCCTTTCCATTTCTTTCTTCATTCTTTCTTCCATTAGTTCATTCATTCTTTTTTGTCTCACATTGAGAATTTGCTGAACGATTTTCCAGACCTTGAGGAGTTTTCAAAGAGCAGGCAATCACTTTTGAAAATGATCTATTTTTATATAATTTCTCAGTTATTTCAGATAATCCAAAGATTTTCATTATTAGTAACGGCGCTCACTGAAGAAAAATGCTGACGAAGATTACTGCCCAAGGTTTATGGCTTAATCTATATTAACACAATCACCAGAGAGAAGAAAAAAAGTCGGCATACATTTTTCATAATCGCAGTGTTCCTGCGAGCCCAAGATAGCGGGCATAATTAATCCACGTGATGAACGGCGCCGTAGCAAGGCCGTCTGTGTATTTCAGAGGATGTCTCTCCTCTCTATTGTTTTTTTTTTTTTTTTTTTTTGTGAAAGCTTCACATTCTGTGTTGGTTAGGGCCAGGCACTATCTCTCATGTCTATGCAGACTGAACAGAACAGACAGCTTAGTCTTGCTCTAAAGTGAAATGGCTTATTGCAAAGCAGCAGACTATAGCTATCTGGCAGCTGCTTAATCAATTGGAATGTCATTAAGAGAAGCTCATTTTCACTGAAAGTGAAGTGAAGCAAATCCACTCAGCTTGTTGACAGCAGTCACAGCGAAACACTCAAACATGGGAAGGTTAAAGCATGTGCCGAGTGCTTTTAGTTCTAGTTCTTTTGAGTACTACTTGTGCTAATGTAATTTATTGTATAAGAGCAACATGACCTATATTATATTCCATACATGTTAGGTGTTTGATGAAATGCTTTAAGACCTGTATGTTTTAATGTTTAACATATCAGTTCCTCTTTCATTCCAAAGGTAAGCTGTGTGGTACAGTAATATTTTCTAATGCTTAGACATGCTTCAGGTGAGATCAATGATAACACAAATGTAATCTATGACATCTCTTAAGGGTCGCCACAGTAGATGGTCATACGCATTATTGAATTGGCATGGTTTTTACACCGGATGCTCTTCCTGACACAACCCTTCTATGTATTTGGGCTTGGAACCAGCACTACAATGCACTGATTTGTGCTAGAGACTAAAAAGGCACCCAGCCAACCAGCAATACCAAAATTCGAGCCGCAGAGTTCAGATTGTTGACACTGGTGTGCAGTGAAAAATTCCACTGCTCCACCTCTGCACGTATCTGTCCCATATAAATAATGCCATAGCGATGCAATAAATAGAGATTTTGAAATTAAATTCGAAAAATTATTTCTGATGAGCAGTCGTCACCTGGATTGGCATGCAAGTGCTGAGAGCCTCGAATGTGCAGTGTTGTGGTTATCCAGAAGTCAGCGATTACTTCCTTTTAATAATTCAAAAATAACTTTTAATTAGGAAGGTGAGGCAAATACTTTAAGCTATATAACTTTTCTAAAAAAAGGTTTTAGCCAGAACCATTTGAAAACACAATATTCATCCGTTGATCATTAAATCAGCACTATGGCAACCAAATATTGCATCTGAATGTAAATGGCTGATTTTGACCTTTAAACCAATCCAGTTTTAATTGACTATTTACAATGTAAAAGTGGATTTGCTCCCAGCCTGCATCTGTGCAGAAAAATATCACATCACATTAATGGTTTTGACAATTTCAGATATTCAACTATCTAACAAAAATAAAGAGAATCCAAGATGCTGCCATCACATTCATAAATAAAAAAAAACAAAACTAGAAAGACCAAAAAGTACCTTCTATCACTATCCTTTAAAAGTATTTTTCTCTGCTCTCTTGTTTGCCATCCAGTTGATCTGAACCCTACAGAACCATTTATAAATGTGGATCATATATTGTGATGCAGGCTTTCTTCTAACACATTTATGCCATCTTTGTTCTAAAGCGCTATTTTAAAAGAATGGGAACTAATTCACACAAATCTTTCAAATTTATGTGGAAAGCCTTTGCAGAAGGTTGAGGGTAGGGCAAGTTTCATATCAATGTTAATGGATTTTGTCATTAATGTGACAAAGACCTAACAAATTAGCTTTTTATACAACAAATTAGCACCAGAACACGTCAAGGTGCGATCAGTTCTCTTTCACCCTACAGATAATCAATTTCATTAGATGTTTGCAATGTTTCCTCAACAGTCTTTCAAGTTTACAAAAAGTGACACTGCATGGTGATTTGATACCTTCCTGAAGTGCATAGGTCAGCTCCGAGTCAGCACCACCCGGCATAGATATTCCACAAAGATATATCCGATTTGTCACAGAGTGTCCAGGGGCAATGGTGAGGAACGAGCATGTCTTTTTATTACAAAATGTTGTGGTGTAAAATCCACCCTTGTCTTTCTTGAATGAATGACACTGACTGTCTTCCACATTTCACATTAAAGCTCTACCTGCCACTGCTGATGCTCTTTAAGAAACAAAATAGACATTTACTGATCAAATAGGAAAACTGCTCATTGTGGTGTCTATCTGTTTCCATTAGTCGATCTTTCCCAGCTCCAATTGACTGCCATTTGCTGAATCTTCAGCTCCTGATATTATTTATTATCCACATGCCTGGGATGACAGATGGCATGGAATAAACAAATGGAAATAAATATATAAAAAAAATTCGACTGTCACAACAGAATGCACAATGGCAAAACAACAGCAGTGGTAAAGAAACTTTCAGGGAGGCAAAATTTTTATCACGTCGTGTCGGAGATGAGATTTCATTTGATCCGTTTTAGCATGTCAGGGCTATGTTGGCGATGTGGAGCATCTGGACCGAGAGCTTTATTAAAGTGCCCGCTGATGCTGTGGCAGGCAAATGAAGTGTCAGACCGCATTTCTCTAGCTAAGATTAAGGTTCCATGTGCCTGCATTAGGCTAAATTAGTTGAAGAAAATGAGAAACTAAAGAATCTGATGGCTGGAGGAGGTTGACACTATAGAGGGGAGAGGTGGAATGGTGCCACAGCTGAGCCTGTCTTGATTGGATACTGATTCCCCAGTACGGGCTTTGGTAATCAATTCAGACTTTTCAGTTTTAAGAAGGACAAAGAAGCAAGAGAAATTGCTAAATTGAAGACATTTAAGTATTTTGCAGTTTAACTATCTCACAGCATTCCCAACCCAACTAATATTAGATTGATGGACTGATAGATTCCTTTTTTATTTATTAGGATTTTTACACAAATTATCATGAATGGTATGATACAGGAATGGTAGTTACTATTATTCCACTGTTAGGCAGTTTCCACTGTTGGGCCCTTGAGCAACCCCTTACCCGCAATTTCTTAAACTGTATACTGTAAGTCGCTTTGGATAAAAGCGTTTATTAAATGTCATAAATGTACTTACTAGTTACACAATATTCATCAGTTCAATGTCAAACAGAGTCATGGACAATTTAGTATCTCCATTTATTCTCACTTGCATGTCTTTACACGTTGGGAGGAAATCGGAGCACATGTAGAAAACATAGCGACACAGGGAGAACATTTAAACTCCACACAGAAAGTATCGGGACCAATCCACTAGGTAATCAAACTCACAACCTTCTTGCTGTGAGGCAAACATGTCATCCACTGTGCCACCTGATTGACTATTGGGGTGTATTGGATGGATAAATGTCTCCAATAGACTTAACTGCATGTTAATGGTCTGTGAGAGGAAACCCGGAACTCCCAAAGGAAATTCCACAAAGAAAGGACCTGGACCCTGCATCTTGGGATCGAAGCCAGGACCTTCTTGCTGTGAGGCGACAGAGCTAACCACCGCCAGTGTGTTAACAGCATGTAAAATAAAATGCCTTCATGATTACTAGGCAAGTCTAAAATCCACGCCAGTTGTGCTTACATTCACTAGTGTATCTCTTAAAGTTCAAGTACGTATTTCACACTGAAATACTCTATTCCATAATTTATTTCTAAGTCCATGCTGAAATGTCATCACATTTACTAGATTTCTCTCAAATTAAGCACTTACCCATAATTGCATGAAGTACTTTACAGTAATATATTACATGCTCTTAAATGTACAAACCATTCTCTCTGTCAATTTGGCTTTTTATTATTTTAAGGTTTTTTCTGATCTTCCAGTGACATTTTGCCATGACACAAGCAACAAACAATGTAATAAAGTGAAATACAACACAAAATATATTTAATTATCAAAATAAAAAATGGTAGCACCCTTGGTAACGTGGGTTGTGTACAAGTCCATTCTGTGTTCATGTACTTGTTAACATTAGTTTATTTAATTCCATTGGGTGGAAAACACTGCAGTATGTTATCCTCACTAACTGATCTACTCTGCCTGGCATTGAAGTTTCATGCTTGGCAACGTCTGTTACTGTGAGTCATACACAAAGTACCTGAAGTTTAACACACGCTTGAAATACAGAGCATCTTGCTGTCGGAGCCATAAGTGCAGATGAAAGCATGACCACTCTGCTTTGATCCTTTGATCAAATGTAAGGGATCATGACAGAACTAGATCTGCTCAGCCTGATGGCTGGATTGGCTAAACTTCTAGCTCTCAGCAGTGGAAGAACATAAAATAGCTTTTCGAGAGGAATTTCTTGGACGGCTTTGGGCCTTTCGTAAGCGAGGAGCTCAAAATAAATAGAATTTTATTTTTTTTGCCACTGACCCAGTGAGAACATTTGGTTTATAAAAAGAGTAAAGTCTTTAATTAGGACCAATAAATAGCTGTTTAATAAACAGTAACACTTATAAAACTAACTGTGCCCTCTGTGAGTGTGCCTGTTTTTTCACATTTAGCCAAAAACTAATTTAAAGCACAGTGCATTTTGTAAAACCAATGTATTTAGTGAATAAACAAAGCTAACTTTCTCTTACTACCTTAGCAAAAATTTACATTTGTTTTGATCTCACCACAACATTTAAAATGTTCCCACCTAGATTTTTTTTTGCTCAACTTTGCCCTGTCTGCCCTTTACCAGCGCTAATATTCAAACTCAAATGTTTTAGCTATCAGCAAGGGTGGGTTTGTGTATTCTAACTCTGTGCCACCCAATGTCCTAGCATTTCTATTTTATGATCTATAAGTTAGTGGTGTGGAGGTCTAATACACCACTTGTTGTCTGATGTTAGAGATATCAGTTTGTAATGTGTCATTCCCAGATTCAATAATATTTCTAATTTGTCCATTTGCACTTGTGCTGTAGTCCGATGGGATCCTGTGATAAACTGTTAGTTGAAACAAAGTTTAATTGGATGGTAAGATTCATCAAGAGTGTAGACGCCCTACTGTGTATATACCATACTCTTCCAGTAATGTAGCAGCTTTGATTAACACATGAACTGGCTCAGTAAGGATATGGAAACAATATCAGGTTCATTTTTGTGAATCGTCCAACAAGCATGTCAGCACAGGGGTGTGTTCACAAGCATCTGTCCAGAAATCTTCCAGTGTAAACTCATACTCATCATAATTACACGTTACAACATACATATTCCACAGCTGTCTTTGCTTAAAGTACTAAAGAGATCTGATTAACTAAATCTAGAGTGATTAAGGACATTGGTAAGTTCAGCTTGGTATCACTATGGTCAATCCACAGCAGTGCAATTTGCCACCAGACTCATAATTGTTGTGATCATGTTCCATAATTTAAAATCAAAGCTATGAATGTAACAAAATGCAAATATTTAATTGTAAAGTCCCATTCCTACAGAAAAAATACTGCAGCATGTAACTCATGAAGGAAGCCATGTTTCATCAGCTGGGTTGATGGGTATATCACATGTGCAAAGTGTTTGGGTATGAATCCATCCTTGCATATCATGGACACACATATGTGCCATTTGTCTTCCTGGAGACAAATGAAATCTTCCAAAAAGTGCAATATACAGCATGGCAAGAAATGTACGACATTGGTTAGAAGACCAAGGATGAACAAGTACTACCATGACCCCCAAGAACCCAGCTGAGCATCTGTTGGAGTACTTTGATCATCTATGATCCTCCCCCATACACACATTCACTGCAGACAGTATAAAATGCCACAAATGAACAATGTATGGATCTTGGTAAGTGAGATTAATAAAGATATGATTTGATAAGTTTGGTATGAAGAAACTCGCACAGAACCCTGACCTCAACTTCATTGAATATCTTTGAGATCAACTGGAATGTTTAATGTGAATTAAACACCAGTGCCTACAATAACACAACCTGTATTTGAACTTAAAGGAAGGCTTTAAAATCTTGTCAACATCCGTCATTAATAGCCATGGTCAGGGAATTAAATGTCTGACAACTTCAAGGTCATGTGTCTTTATAAACTATGACACAAGGAAACAAACAAATGGCTAAAATGGCTGATAATTGTACTTGAATGACCTAAGGGTTAAAATGAACACTAGATCTGATGGGTGTTAGGAAGAGATCGATAATTTTCTACCATAGTTTTGGAACCCTGTCAGTGATGTGCACAATTAATGAGTAAATCATGCAGCAATGAAACACACTCGCCCAAATGACACAGTTTTACTTGCCATTTAAATAGAAAGTGTAATCTAACTGTCAGATAAATGCTATGTTATCTGTATTGTCCTTTTAAACTCAGCATGGAGAAAAACACCATTCACTCTGCCGGCAAATGGTAACCCAAAGACTTCAATCAGTATTGCTAATAGCAAGTACAACAGCATAGGCTACCTGACAGTAATGTATTAAATTATTTTTAAAAGAAATATCTGGCCTTCACTGATAGGAGCACAAACAAGCAGGAAAATTACTAGCAGGTGTTGCATGATGAACCCACATTGACATAATTTGGTTGGCAGAAAATAACAATATTATTATTATTATTGGATGTCTTTTTTTCCCACCTGTTGGATTTTCCATTGTACACTAGTGTCGGGAGTCTAAAGTTCCCAGTTCGCATCTCGGCATTGCCGGTTTGATTGCGGAGTCAGAGGTGTTTTCCACACCTCATTAATTTGGCATAGTTTTTACACCGAATGCAACCGGTTGCTTGAGTGTCAGCCTAGCCTCTAGGATGTACAAACCAGTGAATTCTAACAACGGTCCCAGGCTCAGATAAATATGAGTGTTGTGTCAGGAAGGGCCTTCGGTGTAAAAACTATGCCAAATTAATGAGGTGTGGCAAACACTTCCACAATCAAACAGGACTAAGGCCGAGGGACAAACAAACCAACCATTCCAAGTACTGATGCCGTTATTCTAAACATTAAATAATAAAAAGCAGTTTAAAATGAATGGAGTAGTTTGTGTTCTGCATGCATTTCTAATGGTTTGTAAGTACTTTTTAACTGCTTATAATTAAGTTAAAATGCACTTTAACTAAAACCTTCAGAAAATCATTTGCTGCAAGAATTCTCACAGTTCCAAAATTGATGTTTACACACTCTATGACATTAAACATTAGCACAAGCAAACGCTAAATGTTTGCTAGAGTGTTACAGCGAACAGCTTGGCCAGCTTTAATTTTAGGATCGTTCTACCAGAGTGGAGCCGACAGCCTATCTGCAAAATATCTCTTCCTGACCGAAACAGATGAGCAGAATACTAAAAAGCCTTTTCGAAACCCAGGAAGACTCTTCTTCGATAAATACTCTCACTCTATAAATGTTTGGTTAACATGGCCTGACATGCTCACATTCAATGTTTAGGGCTACTTAAATTTGCAGGATGAAAAATTTAAATTGAAATGTTAAGCTATCATTACAACATAAAAAAGATGAAATCACATCAATTACTTCATTGTTGCTTGAACAATAGCTGGCTGGTTAAAATCCTCTCTCATTAGTCAGAATGAGGAACCACCACCCACGCCAGAGGAAAATCTGCACAGTGTACAAATGCATTGTCTACATTGTGTAGCATTAGAAATTCTTACGTTAAGCTGCATGAGGTAAAAATGACCAATTGTCCATTGCTTTTTAGCAAAATATAAAGAAGCAATATTGAACAATAATGAATAAATAAATTTTCTCAGAAGAAAACAAATTGAATAAATGTGAATGATGGAAGCACTTCTGTAAGTCGCTCTGGTTAAGAGCATCTGCTAAATGCTGAAAATGTAAATGAGTGTCTTGTATTTGCTCCTTGGAAGGAAGGGGTTAAAATAGATTGATTAGTTGTATTTACATAATAAGCAATACAAATGGGTTGGCACAGTTTATTTAAATGTTTTACGCTGTGTCTAAACAATGGTTATTTTCATGGAAATAGTCTGATTATATGTTGTTTTATATGCATTATTTCTGTCCTATTTCAGAAGATTATTTTGATTTTGACTTTGTTAAAATGTAAGTGCTTTACATTTAGTCCTAAGTTTGATCGAAATAGGTAATTGGCAGATTTGAAAGTGGGGTAGCTTACCCCGCTAAAAGACATGAGTGTGTTAGATGTATATCCAGTTTACACCTTGTATATACCACCTGATCAACATGCTTCTTTGGTTGTATTTTTACTTTGTTGAAAATGAAACAAACTATGAAGGTTATTTTAGGTAGTGCTGTCATCTCAAAGCAAGAAAGCATGGGTTCAATTGCAAGGCTGGGCAGCCAGGGTTTTTTCTATGTGTCTGGGTCTGCGTGGGTTTCCTCCAACAAGTCCAAAGACATGTCATGTTGTCAGGCTTACCGGAGCTACTAAAAATTGCCAAGTGTGTGTGCCTTGTGATGCACTGGCGACCTGACTGACATGCTTGCTGCCTTTCTTTTAATGAAACAGACCCGCCATGAACCTGACCAGGACAAAGAAGTAGTAAAACATGCAATGACAACAAAAATCTAGGACAGATGAAAAGTGTCATAAATGTACATGCACTGGAACCTTGACTTACTTTAATTGGTTCCAATTTTTTGTCAAAATATCAATGTTTGTTGAATCTATTTTAATAATAGATGTTAATATAATTAACTAATGCCAGACCTAATAACCCTTTACCTAACCTTTCTAATGTCTTATCTATAACACTCTAAATGGGGATGTGTTCTAAGACCTAGCGAGCAGCTTAGTACGGTTCCCTATAAATCAGGTCATTCAACAACTTACTGAACTGACATAGTTAGCATCATGCCATTCAAATCAATGGGACGAGGTGGCACATTTACACGTTTTCCCCTTAAAGCACTCAAGTGTTACTTTAGCAGTATGCTTTGGGTCCTTGTCCTGTTGGAAGGTGAACCTCTTTCTCAAATCATTGCTCAAGAATATCCTTGTATTTAGCACCATCCATCTTCCCCTTGACTCGGACCAGTTTCCCAGTCCCAGCTGTTGAAAAACATCCCCACGGCATGATACTGCCACCACTATGTTTTACTGTCGGGATAGAGTTTTTGGGGTGATGATATGTGTTGGTTTTGCGCCAGACATAGCGTTTTCCTTGGTGGCAGTAAAGTTCAATTTTGGTCTCATCTGACCAGAGCAGCTTCCTCCACACTTTTCGAGAGAAACTCAAACTCTGCATCTCCTTCAGGATTACCTTTGGCCTCTGTGCTGCCGCTCTGATTAATACCCTCCTTGCCGGGTCTGAGAGTTTTGGTATGAGGCCCTCTCTTTGCAGGTTTGTTGTAGTACCATGTTCTTTCCATTTGATGATAATGGATTTCATGGTGAACCAGGGGATTATCAGAGATTTTTTTTATATATATAACCCAACCCTGACTTGTACTTCTCTACAACGTTGACTCTGACTTGTTTGGCCAAATAAAAGCCAAACATCTGTCTGTCACTATATTGGATAGGGCACACAGGTGGTGCAAAGTTAAAACACTCTAACGCTCCAGATTTTTGTGAGAGCACAAACAAAAACGACAATTGTATAGTAGTAAACAAACATAATTCATAGCCTGCTTATTAGACACAATGTCATCAATGGTCATAGATATCTTTTCTTTTTGGAATTGTATTTCGCACTCCTTTATAGTCAGGCATCAAAATATTTGTCCACATATTTCAGTACTACTCCACTAGTCTCACTGAATGACTAAGCCTATAATCCTGACACTACCAGCCGTGCACGAGTACCCATCTGACAGAGCTTCTTTCCAGAAGAGACACCTTTGCTGATGCAACCCTTTACAAATCCTGCCACACAAAAAGTAATTTGATTCATGAAAGTGCATTTCACTCCCCCAATGACTGGTTCTGGAGTCCTCCTCCAGATTTTCTTCTAGCACTCTTTCCAGCCAGTGGAAACTGACTGACAGGCAGTACACAAGAGCAGAGATCAATTCCCCCGCTGTCAAGAGCTGCACGAGAAGCCAATAACAGAGGAGCAAAGCACAAGTAGCAACAAATCTGCCAGAAACTGGGACTTCCTCTGTCTGATGAAGTGTTATTATTCTATCTCGCACTGCTTTCACCGGGGTAATTAATCATTTGCTAGACTATAATGCCAAAAGTATGTGGACACCTAACTACAAGCTTGTGAGATATTCCTATTTCAAATCTTATAAGAGCTAAGATTAAGTGAGGTTAATACAATAATGTGAGAATATATGGACAAATGTTGTGTGATTTGTGACCAGATTATAAAAGCTAATATTCAAATATGTAGATTGTGATATTTCTGGACATGAGCTTGATTGACATATCATTTCAAAACCACAGACATATAGGCTTTACAATTGAATACATGAAATGCAATACCAAGAAATGTTACAGCATAGCTTCCTTTAAACCATCAAAACAATCAAGTGAAATAAAAGAAAATTAAATCATTATATGAATGTCAAGCAAAATAAGAATTTAGCTGTATTATTCTTATGAAGCTGTCCCACGTTAATTTTTCTAGGATGGTTTTTGTTGAGGAAATTGCACCTTTTTAGTCAAAAGAACATTTGTCTGTCATTGATGATATACAGGTAGGTCTGGTTTTAAGTTCAGAGCTCCTACACACCAAACTCCTCAACATTGTGCACAATCATAAGAGAGCAAGAAAGGCATTTTCCAAATCTAAAGTGGATCACTTATCCAAAAGAAATGTTATTATATACAGTGATGACCCTGGTTGACAGTGAGACAATAATGGGACAGTGTTTGCCTAGTGGGTAGAGCTTTGGGCTATCAGTCAAAAGATTGTTCAAATCCTCTTCTATGCAGCCACTATTGCGCCCTTGAGCATGACCCTTGAAAATCTCAGCTTCTACAAGGTTGTGAAGTATGACTGTGTATCTGTGGTAATTTAATCCAAAGATCATTTGTAAACCAGGAATCAATGTTTGAACAAGATGGTGTGGCTTCAATCACATTTACCTGAAAGGTTTACAGTCAGGTCCTGTTCAGGCCACTAGCATGCACAGCGGTAAACCTTTGGCTCAAGTTCTTTTCAATAAGTATTAGCAATGGGTGAGGATAAAATGAAAACAAGCTATGGTTACATCAATTTGGCCATGCTGATTGTGTTCTCTGGAGCTGATGTGATCTTCCAGCTAGAAATGTTCAACTTAAGTTTAAAGAGAATGACCAAGACTCCCTGCACGCCTAATCCCCCAAACTTAAACTCATTTGCACATCTGTGGTACCACCTTGATCATCGTGTAGATACAGTAGTCACCTGAGACAACCTACCAGTACCTTACTGAGTCTGTGCTGTAAATGACGGGCACTCTTGATATTAGCTGGTGGTCATAATCATGTGACAATATAATACAAACTGACACTACTTTGAATCCACTCTTTTACATTGATCAACACACATTACACTGACCTGAAGTTTCATCCTGACACTTTCACCAGATGATTGGCAATGTTCTGTGTGTATTAATTAATATTACTATGGCTTACAATTTAAAATTTAATTTGTATTTTTTTTCTGATGAGCATGATTCAAGCACATATTATCCAATGGGTCCTGACTTAACATGTTACAGTTGCTATACAACAATGTAGGAAACCACCAGACCATATAAAGATCTGATTCAAATTAAATTGTCTTGTAGTTTGTCATGAAAAAAGAACAGATGACCTGAAGCATGTGTGATTGAAGGGGAACAACACACAGAAAACTAGTGTTGTTTTTAGCCATAATTGAACACAATTAAACACGCAGCACATACCTCATCCATGTTTTTCATCAGCCAGTCCTTTACAGTTGCCAGGGCTATGAGGGCAGCAGGTTCATTGGGAAAACCTGCATAGGAAGTCACATATTTAAAATCAGTGCAATAAGAACATTATTCATGAAATATTTCATTCAGGATTTAGATCCATCCACTGTAGGATCTCAGTGCAGCATTTGATACTATCAATCATAACGTTTTACTTTAAATCTTGTTTAACTGACCGCTCTCAATTTGTCTATCTTAATAATAAATTCTCAGTATTGGGACCTCTTTTATTTACAC
>JAYDZG010000039.1:11476753-11487496 GCA_034509265.1 Microcambeva bendego
TCAAGTTTTCTTCAATGATGTCTCTATGCATTGCTGTAGTCATCTTTCCCTTGACCCTGACTAGTCTCCCAGTTCCAGCTTCCAAAAAATAAACCCACAGTATGCCGCTACAACCACCAGGCTTCACTGTAGGTAGGGTACTGGCCAGGTGATGAGCCGTGCCTGGTTTCCTCCACACATTACACACAATTTTTGTTTCATCAGACCAAAGAATTTTCTCATGGTCTGAGAGTCTTGAGGTGCCTTTTGGCAAACTCCAAGTGGGCTGCCTTTGCCTTTTACTGAGGAGTGACATCTGTTTGGACTCTCTACCAGACATGCTTGATTGGTTGCAGCAGAAATGGTTCTCCTTGTGGAAGGGTCTCCACTCTCCACAGAGCAATGTTGAAGCTCTGTCAGAGTGACCCTTGGGTTCATGGTCATTTCACTGAATAACAGCATGACAGTATTTGCCATGACACTCAAAATTGAGCTCAGGTGCATCTTTTCCACTGATAAACCTTCAGTTTTTGGCCAATTCTAGGAGTCCTGGTGATTCAAAACATTCTTCCATTAATGGATGATGGAAGCCACTGTGCTCATTGGGCCCTTCAATGCTTCAGAAATGTTTCTGTACCCTTCCCCAGATCTGTGCTTCAATATAATCCAGTCTCAGAGGTCTACAAACAATTCCATGGACTTCATGTCTTGGTTTGTGCTCTGACATGTACTGTCAACTATGGGGCCTTATATAAACAGGTGTGAGCCTTTCTAAATCCTGTCCAGTCTACTTGTGGACTCCAATCAGGTTGTCAAAACAACTGAAGGTTGATCAGTAGAAAAAGGATGTAACTGAGCTCAATTTTGAGTGTCATGGCAAATGCTGTCAATACTTTTCCACATGATTTTTGTAGTTTTTTATTTTAATAAATTTGCAAAAATTCCAAACAATATTTTTCACTTTGTGGTTTAGTGTGTAGAGTTTTGAGAAAAAAGGAATATAATTCATTTTGGAAAAAGGGTGTAACAACAAAATGTGGAAAAAATGAAGGGCTTTCAACAGTTTAAGTAGGCCCAAACGCAAGAGGCAGAAGGGAAAACTGGGGGATGAGTTGGAAATATTTCTGATATATACATATATTGCATGCTTTCATGACAGAACATAGTTTGAGAAAACTGAAAATTGGTATGAGCATATGTATTCACCCCCTTTGCTTTGAAGCCCTTAAAAAGTTGTGGTGCGACCAATTACATTTAAAAGTCACATTCTTAGTGAAATGAAGTCCACCTGTGTACAATCTAAGTGTCACATGATCTGTCAGTATATAAACACCCTTTCTGAAAGGCCCCAGAGGCTGCAACACCATTAAGAAAGAGGCACCACAAACCAAACAACACCATGAAGACCAAGGAAATCTCCAAACACGTCAGGGACAAAGTTGTAGAGAAGTATAAGTCAGGGTTGAGATATAAAAATATCCAAATCTCGGATGATCCCACAGAGCAACATCAAATGGAAAGAACATGGTACCACACCAAACCTGCCAAGAGAGGGCCGCCCACAAAAACTCTCAGACCGGGCTGGGAGGGCATTAATCAGAGAGGCAGCACAGAGACCAAAGGTAACCCTGAAGGAGCTGCAGAGTCCCCAAGCAGAGACTGGAGTATCTGTCCATATGACCACAATAAGCCATACACTCTATAGAGCCCGGCTTTATGAAAGAGTGGCCAGAAAAAGCCTTTACTTTCAGACAAAAAACTCATTTTGAGTTAGGAAGGCATTTAGGAGACTCCCCAAATGTATGGAGGAAGCTAGTCTAGTCAGGTGAGAACAAAATTTAACTTCTCGGCCACCAAGAAAAACACAATGTCTGGTGCAAAACCAACAACATCTGATCACCCCAAAAACACCCTCCCACAACGAAACACAGTGGTGGCAGCATCATACTGTGGGGATGTTTTTCAGCAGCAGGGACTGGGAAACTGGTCCGAGTCGAGGGGAAGATAGATGGTGCAAAATACAGGGATATTCTTTACCTGTTTTGGTCTGTCACTGATTTGAGATTGGGATGGAGGTTCACCTTCCAACAAGACAATTACCCAAAGCATACTGCTAAAGCAACACTCAAGTGGTTTAAGAAGAAATGTGTAAATGTATTGGAATGTCCTAGTCAAAGCCCAGACCTTAATCCAATTGAGAATCTGTGGACAGACTTGAATATTGCTGTTCACCAGCGGAAACAAACTAACGTGAAGGAGCTGGAGCAGTTTTTCCTGGAGGAATGGGCAAAAATTCCAGTGGCAAGATGTGGCAAGCTCATAGAGACTGTAATTGCCACAGCTGTAATTGCCGCAAAAGATGGCTTTAAAAAGTACTGACTTTTGGGGGTAAATACTTATGCACACTGAAGTTTTCTGTCACTTTGTCTTGTGTTGTCTGATTCATAGTAAAAAAATAACAAATGTTTAAAGTTGTAATCATGTTCTGTAAATGAAATGATGTAAACCCTCAAACAATCCATTTTAATTGCATGTTGTGAGGTAACAAAACACGAAAAATGTCAAGGGGGTGAATACTTTTACAAAGCACTGTAATTGGATTCTCTCTAGTGAACAATCATGTAATGTATGATTCCTTATAACCCATTAAGTCATTGTGATTGAAACAAGTCATGCAATGTAAATTGTACAGCGATTAAGATAACTTAAAAGACGTGTAGTGTGAACAAACTTTATCCACAGTGTTCATACAAATGTAACCTATAATGTAATGTTTTGCCTTATATAGTATTTCTTTCTACAGAAGCACCATTGTTTTATTCATTTCATGTATTGTTTAATACCTTGTTTACACCTTCATTCTAATGGCAGGGTTGATACCAATATTATGTACAAATTATTTATTTATGTTCCTTCGGTATTCAGTTCTTGAAGTGTATTATCAGTCGGGTTTTTTAAGTCAAAACTATGGGTTTGTTAAAAATTTAAGGCTAATATTTAGAATTGCATGTGTTTTACATTGTGTGTTGTATGTTCAATGGTTATTTGAGTGTTACAGTGGTCAAATATCAATGGGCGTGCTCCCTCTGGTGTGTCTGGGTTAGGCAAGTGTCCAATACGACATCTTGTATATAATATCTGTTCCTATCTCTTCCCAGTGGATGTTGTGGAGTTTGTTCTGTGTTTGCTTTCCCCATGCTTTTTGCCACATATTTGTAATATATGCAGAGATTATTTGTTTTATATTTGCTGGACAAAGCCTACAGCATTTCCTCCTGTTGTTTTTTTTTGCTATCCGATCTTTACATCCTCTCAGTACCACTGTGTCATGGGATCCATCACAAACTGTTGTCATTTTTGCAGTTGTGGAGTTTTTATAATTTCCCTAGTACTGTGTTCAGTTGTAAGTGGTGTAGACCTAAAGTATTTCCTTGAGGTATCTTTGAGGCCGGACTGTGAGTCTGTACAAATGATTGCTCTTTGTAAACTTGAGCTCTCTATATATTCCATATGGTCTATAAATGTAAATAAATTGTATTTATTTTTTTATTTGTATGGAGATGTACAAGTGTCATTTATTTTCAAATTTGTGCTTTAGTGACAATTAAGCCATTTAGCTGGTGGGTTGGTCTGAGGTTAACTGTCCTAGTAGTGTGTCTAAATATTCCACCATGTGAGTCCAAGGTCATATAAGAATCCTTTCTATTAAAGTTGCAGTTTAGGTGGGCAGTAGACAACCAGTCAGCTGATCAAGTATTTTGACAAAATATAGGCTTTTTGTGAACTAAAAACTACAGCTGAATGTGTCTAGCTGTGTATATAAAGATTGATTACTGATTTTCATAGTTAAATATTGTTGTGTAGCACTGTTCACTGATGCTATGAAGAGAAGGAGTTTGCCTGGTAAAGCATAGTTTTCTTTCTCTATATTTTCTTTTGGGGTTTGGTGTATTCTATTACCAACTAAACTACAATTAAATTTTTTTTTAGCCTATTATAAACTATCATTTTAAACATGAATGCGTGTAGAAATAATTGACTTGACTTAAGCAAATTTGTAGTTATTGAAGTGTGACAGTAAGTGGAATCAATTAAAACATATTATTGTATTGAAAAACAAATGTACAAAAATAATTGTGTAAAAACGCCAGATCAAACATCTCATCAGACCTGCAGGCCATAGTTTGCCAACCACTGTTCTAAAGGGTCATGGTCAAGTGCCCATGTATTGCTTTAAACAGAAAAAAATGAATGAGAATTAATTAGAAATTAAAAAAGAAAGATTAGGTCAGATTAGACAATAAAATTCATAAGAAGCTGCCTGATCACTCTGCTCTTATAAAAAACAGTCCAGGTTCCAACATACCACACATAAAGTCTTTACAATTATTCCTACATTACTGAAATGAAAATTGAAAATGAAAAGGACAGGGATTTGATTAATCTAACTTTCTGGAAGGTTGGTAATTAAAGAAAGTCCACTTTGCATGAGCAGTCCTTTGAAATTCTGCCACTTTATTACAATATTATGGAAATGGGGTGGAAGAGGTGGGGACTGAAATAAATGGGTGTGTGGAAAATTTTATAACACTTTCCAGCAGTAGCAGAGCAACAAGACTAGCAGAAGTGCTAGAAGCAGCTGTTAAATAATGAATAGGGTTGTCTACTGAATGACACACCACCAATGAAGTTTAGCAAGAAATCATAACCTGTAAATGAACTTGGTGAAGGAACCTCCTTGGTAGAAAAAGCCTGTCCTGGGAAACATCTAAAAGCAGTATTGTCAGACAAATGGACACATTTCATGGACATTAAGTCAGTTTTTAAAACTGAGATAGATGCCAGTATCAATGTGGACACCATTCCAAATTAAGATTTCCAGATGTTTTCGATCTAGCCTGGCTGACAGCTTCTATGGATTAACCTTGTTGATTAACCCAGATCATTATTATGATGTTGATTATTTAATTTTACAGACATACTCCAGAATCTTGTGAAAGCCATTCCCATAAATAAATGGTACCATCCCTACGAAGTTTTGGAACAGAATGTCTAATAAGCTTATTGTAAGGTTAGCAGCCTTTAGAGAAACCAGAGCAGGCCACTTACATTGTTATTTTGGATAATAAATGGGTCAACTCTGGCCCATGACCTCAGTATCAGGTAAAATAAAAGTAAAGGCTTCTTTTGGAGTGATAAATCCTTGGAGCTTATCACTGCTGCTATAACAACAGACAAGGCAATGACAAGTAGGAGTTTGGTGAGCAGAGGTTTAAACTAGAAAATAATAGCTGTGATGTTACTGATCATTTCTCCACTTTATACCGCTCATTAAATGATTTGTCTTTAGTAAATAAATATTGGAAAAATCTAAACGATGAAGGAACACATGGAATTATGTAGAAAACAAAAATGTGTTTGACCAGAAGATTTATATTATAGAATATATTATATGTTAAAAGTAGCCACTTTTTGTTTTAATAGTTTTGCACATAGCATGTGGCTTTGTACTTGACATTCTCTCAATCAGCCTCATGATGTAGCCATAATACATCATGATACATTATTATTCACAAATCTGTAGCAGAAGTTCCCATAAATGTGTGCCGCATATAGATTGCATTGCTTTCAATCTTCTGTCCAGTTAATCCCAAACCAGCTCGATGGGGCTTAAGTCTGGGAGACTGTGCTGGCCACATATTTTCAAGCTTATTATCTTTTTTTTCTGAGGTAGTTCTGGCATACCTTGACCTTATGTTTTGGGTTATTATCTTTTTGTAGGATGAACCCCTGACCAACTAGGCACATCCCAGAGGGTATTGTAGGGTTCTTCAGAATGCAGTGGTAGCCTTTTGGGTTCAGGCTGCCCCTCACTCTGTACAAGTCACCGACTCTGTATCTAGCAAAACAGGCCTAGACCATCACACTTACTCCTCTAAGTTTGACAGTTGATGTCACACTCTGTGGAACCCTCCTTTTGCCTACTTGACGGTGAACAAAGATCCTGCGTGATGAACTGAAGATTTTAATGGCCCAGGTAAGCCTCTTTGTATTATTATGACGTCTTAGCAATGGCTTTTTTGCTGCAACTTGTCCTGTCAAACCTGCAGCTCGAAGTCTTCTCTTTACAGTTGAAACTGAGAGTTGCTTACTACTCCCACTGTTGAGCTGTGCTTGAAGCTGTTGTCCTGTGAGCCGCCTATCACGCAAACTCTCAGAAATGTGTCCTTTGATTCAGTTGTGGCTTTGGGTCTGCCAGACCGCTTCTGGTCAGAGTATCCCCCAGTGCCTTTTGATGGTGAAGAAAACTGGACTCACTGACAACTTGACTTTCTTTACCTTTGTAAAAATTTGAATGACTTGAATTGCAAAATAAATAACTGAAAAGATTGGGGTTCTAAAACTTAAATACAGAAATACACAGATAGATGGATAAATGGATTTGAGAATTCACCAACATCGGAATAGCTTTTAAAAACTGTGGGCATCTCTTTATTCTGTTCTATTCACATCAATTTTGTAAATTGCATTCTGTGTTAACGAGTGTTTCTTATCTGCTTACAGCATTTTACAATAACTTAATGGCACACAATGCTTATCTCTATATTTTAGAGATCATCAACATAATGATTTAATGCACAAGCAAAATGATACTGCACCAACATCCAAGTTATATTAAGCAGTAAATCTTTTTTTTCCATACCATCAGAATATAAACTTCCTGACAGTGCTAGTGAGTGAATGTGATGTGTTGCTATTCAACTTCATGGTCAGCCACATAGTTTTTCTGGCACTTTAATCTTTAAAAAAGAAGGCTGTGAGAAATAAATAAAACAGACAGATAAAAAAAAGTGAAAACAGTGTACCTAGTACAAAGCTGTCCATATAGGCTAAGCAGTCATGTCTGAAAAAAATAAAGTACTATTGACCCACAGCTTTATAAACCTCATCCTTTTTTGTCTTGTCCTGAAAATGACTGTAATCTCCCTCCACTGTGTCAGCTCCCTCCCACCATTCTCTAAGCCCCAGGCTTTACTGGTGTGCCATGGCAGAGTACATAACCAGCTAGGAGTCACCCTGGACAGATAAGGGCTCTAGTCCTAATCCCCTACAACGCCAGGGCTGCCGGATCATGAAGTAAAGACTTTCAGCTCTCTGACGTCACTGATCCCAGCACTCAAGACCCTCACAAGATTCACTAACCTACTGCTTCCTATCTCACTTACACAGAGATTTTGTGTAAACAATACTAGCATCCACAAGAACAATGGGAAAAATACTGCAGCAAGCTGGTGGAAATGAATTAAAATGTTTTTTGTTTTTTTATGTAAAGCGGTCATCCTGACCTGGCTTGGCTGGAGCAAAGCATTAACAGGCCACTTAAGATGTGTCAGGTGCCAGACCTTTTCTGACACATTTTTTTGCATAGACTATTGGAAATTAGAAAACTGAAAAAAATAATGAATTGGAATGCACAATTTGAAAGGTTTAGCAGATCATCATTAATGCTATTGCAAATTTTTACCAAACATGCACACCAGTGGGGCAACACAGTGGCTAGTTCCAGTTAGTAGCACCATTGCCTCACAGGAAGAAGGTCCTGGGCTTGATCACCAGGTGGTCTGTGTCATTTCTGTGTGGAGTTACATATTGTCTCAGTGTCTATGTGGGTTTCCTCTGGGTGCTCTGGTTTCATCCCACAGTCCAAAACATGCAGCCAGGTAAACTGGTGACATTGAATCGGCTTATAGATACCTTGCTACATAAAGCAGGGCATTGTGCATGTCCCAAGCCCAAATAAATAGGAAGGGTTGTATCAAAAAGGTGGTGTATAAACTGTGGCAAATCAATAATGTGGATCACTATCCACTTTAACGATCCCAATTGGGGCTTACCTGGAAGAGGAAGAAATGCACACTAATAATATAGTCCGTTATCTGATTATTTAAGTTGTCATGTAAGGAGAAAACTCGAAGCTCAAGTGGTGCTGGATGCTAATACTACTAGCTAATACAAGCCTCCAGTGACATGTCTACTGGCCAGGAGCGGATTTTTAGATCAGCCAGACACAGCAAATTCATTCTGCTGAGCTTCTGGCTGAGCCGATGGCACCACCAAGGCTCAAACCGTACACCATATTAGTCTGAAAAACATGTGTTCCCTCTCTTAACTAACTCTACAACTATACTTGCCCAATCAGTACTGGCAGGGTCAAACATATGCTCCAAATACCAGACAACATACTTAGACAGATAGAGTGAGTTTTACTTTGATTTTTTTTACTTACGTACTAGTAAATATACTAATCTAAAAATCTACTCAAGTAAAAAGTAACCCATTCAGAATGTTCTCAGAGTAAACATTATTAATTACTTATTTACCAGAAGAGGATGTTGTGTCTCTTCTGTGTAATGTAACACGTACCCCCCCACTCCCAACACACACCCAGGGTTTAAAATATTACAATTGATTTAAATTTTGTAAATTACTTTTATTTTAATATAATTTATTTAACACTCATTAAATCATAAACAGTATTTAATTATATGAAAGGTATCCCAGTCTATGTTCTGTGTTGCCAGTGCAGTTTTTCTCTGTTTTTGGATTATTTTAAAGGGTGCTGAAAATCACTGTAATCTGGCAACCCTGCTCATATTTTACCAGACAAGTTTTTATAGCTTTTTGTTTCACTAAATGGACCGACATCCTAGTGGCAAGGTATGTATAGGACAATCCAGTGTCTCCAATTAACCTGGTTGTGAGTTTCTGGAGAGTGGGAGGAAAACTGAGCTCCTGGAGTGAACCCCCATGCAGACATTGTGAGACCATCTACCCAGACCATCCCACATGGGAATTGAACACAGAATCTTCTTGCTGTAAGATGACAGTGCTACCTACTTGTCATCCATTTTCAATATTAATCTAAATCAAAAACCTTTTTAATATTAGCTCCCTTTACAATGTGTCATCTAATATTCCAACAGATCTGATAAGATCCCCTTTCACTATCTACCAATTGCCCAAATCAACCTATGTTTTATTACCGTTGTTTTATTCTTATTTACTTAAATAAATGTTTTTCTATTTTTCTGTGGTTTTGTCTTTTAGAGGTAAACACAGTCAAAGAGACGCTAAATGAGATTGTAAATCTAAGAACATGACTTCTAGCTGCATCTGAGGTTCAACTCCTACTCGACTATCAATAGTGATCTTGTAAGACATCGAGAGGTGTCTACCCACCTCGGAATGAAATAATCCATTTGAACCTGGGTCATGGATCTCTGATGGATGGGTTTTAGATAGTGCACTTAATAATCCATATCATATCATCCGGCCTAGTTTGTTTTTAGGTGATACAGCTGGGGAGAGCTAGGCCAAGGGAAACTTTACCTCTGCTAATGGGCTGGACTGAAGGATTGGACTGCCAGCAGAGAATGAGAAGTCATTTTTCTCCCTGACCCCAACTCATTCGTCATCAGAGACATTTCTCTCCCTGTCGTGCAATGTAAAAAAGTGATGTGTGAGATATGGCCGTCAGCGCTCGCCCAACATAGAGCTA
Organism: Microcambeva bendego; assembly: GCA_034509265.1. Classification (NCBI taxonomy): domain Eukaryota; kingdom Metazoa; phylum Chordata; class Actinopteri; order Siluriformes; family Trichomycteridae; genus Microcambeva; species Microcambeva bendego. The sequence continues at coordinate 11,486,292 of JAYDZG010000039.1, forward strand.
TACACGAAAAAAAAAAAATAATGATAATAATGGCCAAACACATGTGGCCATTATTAAACTCAGGTATATCAGTCAAACCTATAATTTGTTATCCATAACTCTACTGCACTAATTCGGAAAGGTTTGATGTGGGGGAGATTACTGGACAACTTTGGTATAGTGTGGGACAGTAATTGCAACATTAGTAATGTTCTTTTGACTGAATTGGCACAAATTCAAACAGACATGTTTCCAAATCATGTACATTGCATTCTGAGAATGGCACACTATAACTGTGAGAGTCGATTTGGAATGGCATGTCCAACATGTAATTTTTTTTAGATTTCACTGGAGTTTTTGTTAAAACGTGCACTATTTTTATTTTTTTTTATAAATAAATACTATTAAACAAGCTTCTGCTTTTGATTAGAATTAGTTTACTGTGCTTTTGGCTTCAAATTCCTTAGCCCTATCAGCATTGAAAAAAGGATGGAATTTTCCAACAAATAATCAGCTTTAAATACTAGAACAGGGACTTTTCATCTTTATATGTTAAACTGGCACGATTGGCCCAGCAGAGCCAGTGATGACTGAGGGAAGACAAATCGGGATTAGAGAGGAAGCGTGCCAGAGGGATGCATTCCATGTTATTAGGCCTTTGATCATCCTGCTCTCTGAGCTTTTTTTGTTGGTTTTTATAGTGGCTTTCTCTCTCTGCAACTATCTCCACAATTAATGAGTCCTTGGAGAGTGCAGGCCGAGGATGGCGATAAGCATGTTTATTTATCAAGCAAGCAGTGGCAGGCATGTCTTGAGGTATGGGCACACCGCTTGAAGTTAAGAGCTTGCTGGTGTGGCGTCTAAAGCCCTGTGAGCTGAATTAATTTTACTCTTTACTACTAAGCAGTCCAGAATTTTTTTTTCTACTCTAATAAACAAAACACATCTGAGCACATGAATTTGTAACTCAACACACCCATGTTGTGCTCCCACCAATATAAAAAAAATTGTGCAGTCTAGGGGATAGTGCTTTGGACTACAAACTGAAAGGATCTCAGCCCTGCCATGCAGCCACTGTTGGGGTCTTGTTGCTCCAGGGACGCCATACAATGGCTGACCTTGTTCTCTGACCCCAACTTCCAATCAAGCTGGAATTCATTTGTACAGTACCTGTATATGTGTACATGACAAAAGCACACCCACTGTATAAAGCCATGTAATTAATT
>JAYDZG010000039.1:11492944-11504532 GCA_034509265.1 Microcambeva bendego
TCAATATTACCATGTCTGATCCAAGGGTGCCATACGATGGCTGACCCTATGCTCTGACCCCAGCTTCCAAACAAGCTGGGATGTGTGAAGAAAGAATTTCATTGTACTGTACAATCTGTACATGTATTTATGACATTTAAATGTTCTCATTTAAATCAGTGACAGGTGTATGCAAATGCATTTTTTCAAGTAAAAAATTGATGAAGGCATGTAACAACTTCTAGGAATAGGTGTAGCTGAAAAACCTGAAGTGGAAAGTGTGTTGTCATATGTTTGCTATTGTCTATGGAGAAATTGTTTAGGATATACTCTCTCGTGTAAGTAGCTATTTTAAAGCTAATATTAGATTAGCTAATTTCTTGCTTGTATTTTGAAGTGTATTCACTCTTGGATGTATGTAGAATATAAATAAAGGTGTTGCAGTAAAATACAGAATGTTGAAGACTTAAAGGGTCAGACTTTTGGAAAAATGTGAAGGGGAAAAAAGAGTCACTGGAGAAGAAACTAATTATGCAAATATATGCCGGCTAAAGGCAGAGCTTTGATGACAATTAAGTGCCATTACTGGAATAATATGTTTAATGTGTGCACTTCTGTGGTGTAGTATTTAGAATATAAGCAGAATATATTATACACTATATGGCAAAAGAATTATGAACATGTGACCATAAGCTTGGTGGACATGTAGTTTTAAAACTCAGGGGCCCTAATTTTCTCTTCACTCTTCTGAGGAGGCTTTCCACATTTGTATTTTTACCCCCATTTTTGTGATTTGTGTGGGGTGTCAAGATTTGTCAAGTGTTTAAGTGCAAATTTGTGCCAATTCTGTTTAAGGAGCACTCAAGCACACTCTCCAACGAAACACTAAAGAAATAATATATTCACTTTACAGACCAAAATGTATTCTTAACTTTTGACTTAGCCACCATTGGCTGATATAACAGCTGAACACACTTGTGGAATTCTTTCTACAATACAAATAAAATATTCTTCAGATTTTTTCCCCCAAATCTGTTGCAGAAGTTCCCATAAAAGTGATGGGAATGCTTTCACTCCTCTCTCCAGTTCATCCCAAACCAGCTTGATGGGGATATTGTACTGTGCTGCTTTTCCTGAGGTAGTTCTGGCATAGCTTGGACGGTTTTGGTCATTATCTTGTTGTAGGATGAACCCATGACCAAATAGGTAAAAACCAGGGGGTATTGCATGATTCTGCTGAATGTTGTGGTAGCCATTTTGGTTCAGGGTGCCTTGCACTCTGTACAAGTAACTGAGCCTGGATCCAGCAAAACATCCCCAGACCATTACACTTCCTCCTCCACAGTTGATGTCACACACTGTGGAACCATCCAATTTTGCTGATTACAACTGACAAATATTGAAAATCCCAAATTCAGTATCTCAGAAAATTACAATATTGTGAAAAGTTTCAATATTGAAGACCCCAGGTGCCACACTGTAATCAGCTAATTAACTAAAAACACCTGCAAAGGCCTTTAAATGGTCTCGTTCTGTAGGCTACACAATCATGGGGAAGACTTGACAGTTGTCCAAAAGATGACCATTGACACCTTGCACAAGGAGGGCAAGACACAAAAGGTCATTGCTAAAGAGGCTGGTTGTTCACAGAGCTCAGTGTCTAAGCACATTAATAGAGAGGCGAGGGAAGGAAAAGATGTGGTAGAAAAAAGTGTAGGCTCATTGATGCACGTGGGGAGTGCAGGCAGGCCCATGTTGTTTGATCCAACAGATGAGCTACTGTAGGTAAAATTGCTAAAGAGGTTAATGATGTTTTCTTAGAGAAATCTGTTAGAATAAACAATCCATTGTAGCTGCAGGACTGTTTTGGAAATGCTATGTCATGTCAATGCATGTTTTCTTGGTAAAGGTGCATGTTTATTTTTTAAGCAGTTAGACCTAATACATTTACTCTTACTCATATGCCCGACATTTAAACTTCAATCTCCACCCTAACCCTAGATTCATAAACATAGGTCCACTTACCATAAATTCCTGTCGATATACATGGAAAGGCCTGAAAAAGAAGGATAAAAAAGAGTGAGAAGCAGCACACCAAAAGATAAACATAATCAACATTTGCAGGCCATTTAAAAATTCAGTCTCCACATCATTCATTTCAACAAAAGTTAATCTAATTTTCAAACTGCAGCCCTGGTTACTTAAACCTGCCAGAAAACCTCTGAAAGGTTTCCTGTTGAGATCTGCTTTTTCATTTCCTGCTAAGCGCATACTTTGACAACATGTGAGAATTTCATTAAATCAGATTTTGCAATTACATGGCCTGAATGAATAAAGAATGGGTCTAACACTGATCCGAAAGAGAAATATTTGTGGGGGAAAAATGACTTGTAGTAATATGCTATAATTACTTATATAGATATGTTGCAGATCTCAATATAAAAACATCATATTTTATAATACTTGATATAGAAAATAGCCAACATTTGCTCCATGCATCAACATTGTCTTCACTATGTAACACACCCGAACAGTTATATTTCACTGATATATTAAATAATAATAACTTAATATTCACAAATAAAAAAACATTATTCATTACTATATTATTCATTAGTATTTTAACATCCTGTTTAACACTTTGGTTACATTCATAAAAGATACAGCAGTTACTTATTACACACTATTCATCAGTTCATAAAATTACATCAAACACAGTCACAGTTTGTTTGTTGCTCAGGATTTTATCATGTTTTACATTTTAGTCATCAGCCATTAGTCATTAGTCATGCAGCCTCTGCTGTCTGTACGAGGAACCAGCAACAGCAGTGGATGCACTGGGCAGTTAAGAATGTTTTCCTGAGATTCAACTGAAACAAGACTCTAAGGGAAAAATATGCAACAAGCCAGAAAACAATACATATTGGGGATTGTGGTGATACTGGTGAATGTCTTGGAGGTGAACTGGAGTTTAATGCAAGTTGAACGCAAGCCAGGCCAAAATCAAAGCCCAACCACAAAATGATTTTCAGACTAAAGGGTTACATAGTTTCAGACACCAAAATATTGTGGAAAGTCTTGCAGGAATAGAAACTTCCATTTTAACACCCAATGGTTTATATTAAAAAAAATTGTGGACAGACGTCCAGATACTTTCTGCATTGGTTTAGAAGGCCTGAGATGCTGTGCCTCATATTTATTTAAGAGCAGTACAATGCATGATGACTAGATGTAAATTGGAATTCTGACATTCATCTATTTATGGAGTCTCTGACAGTTTGGCAGAATGTGACATTATTTAGTAAGTCTGCTCTGGACAAGCCATTCTGTTTTTAGCCAATTTTCGATGCCTGGGCACTTGAATCTGGCAGCACAGCATCTATAATTCTGCCGTGTAGACACTTGAAGCTAGATCATTGCTGCACTGAACTTTAGAGCGGCATTGCTAATTTCATGCTGTTTTTACAGCTGGGTTAAAACTAAACTGTGCACATAAAGTATATCTGTTGTCAACAATTTTCATAATATGTATCTATAAATGATATATCATCTATGTCATTAAAACCTCTTAAAGCTAAAGTGAATTACATCGATCATCTCCTGATGGCACGAGTCATAGGGTAAATATTGTACACAGCACTTAAACAGTTCTTAAACAATCTGAGCCATGTTAAAATATCAAAATTCATGGCGAGATGGCTTTGACAAAGTGTGTGCACATCTGCAGGAGTTGAGAAACATTGGAAGCAGAAGCTAGCATGTCAGGTCTAAGTGCTAGAACACACCAACTAGATAGACAGCTGCCTTTTGAATCAGTTACATGGGTTTTATGGCAGACATTGGAACATCTGCCAAGAAAAAAAAACTTGCAGTAGTCCATCCTCAAAATGAGTCAAGGGAATAGAACCCAAAGTGCTTCCATAGAGAGAGAAAAATTTCGGATGGTGTAGAAAAAGAAGCGGTTTTATCTTGTCATGTTAACAGAATGAGCCAAGAAGGAAATCTGGCTATGCAGGACACCACCAAGGATGCGTACATTGTAAGGTGGTTTGATCTTAGTCTTGCTGAGAGAAATTACAAGGTCTTGGCATGGAGACAGATCTCCATAAATATACAGAAGCTCTGTCTTACTGGGATTAAGTTTCAGGTGATGAGCTGACATCCATAATGAGACATATGGCAGACATGCCAAGATGTGAGCTGAGACTTGGGTGTCTGAAAATAAGAATTACAATATGAGCTAAGTATAATCAGCAAGGGAAGGATAAGAGGAGCCATGGGAGGATATGATCCTTCCAAGAGTGGGTGTATTTGAAAAACAAAAGTGGATTGAGTACTGAACCCTGTGGGACACCAGCTGAAAGATTGCACATAGGGAATGTACTGTAGCTCTACTCCCTTATAGCTGGTAAGGTTTGGAACCAGTCTGAGAGGATGAGGATGTCTCTTCTTAGTGACAATAACAAGGGCTGTTTCTGTAAAGTGGGCTGTCCTTTAGATAGACTGATGCTGAGTAAAAGAGATAACTTATTGCAGACAGCCTGGACAGAATAGATTGATGGCAAAAGACTGTTTTAATGTTATAGTTGATTGCTGTAGATGCTGTATAAGTATGAGGACAATTTTATGTGCCTTTTAAATGTTTTAATGTGTGTTAATAGCTTTGTGCTTATTTAGTCAAAAGATAATTTGTCACAATGATGTTGGACAAGAAGGACTGCCTCTTAGAATTCCAATTTATCTAGAAATGTTTAACGGATCAAACTCATCAAAACATGGCTAAATGAACTTCGCTATGTACACTTATAGAGATACAGCAATTTCTGGGACTAGAATAAGCTTTCAGTAAACATTTGTAATTGAAATGTATATTTGGCATTGGGTATATTTGGACAATTAATATAGTAGGTGTAGCTTTCAATTATTAAAAGTGTTTTTGTGCAATGTACATTCACAATGTTTTACTGATGAAGTTTCTAAATCCAGAGATGATTTATTCAATAAATTATGTTACCCCTTAAATAAATTTGAATATTTTACAATTCCTAATGGATGTTCTAATCTAATGCATTGCTCTAATTCATTAATTACCTCCATGATTAATAATGCACACTCATTTCAATTACAGAAAAAAGACTACATTACACTAGAGGACCAGACAATGTCTGGGCAGTCTATCACTCTCATCAGTTCAATGACACTAACATGGTAAAATAAGGTGCAGCAGTGTTGTGGTATTTAAATGCTCTTTATACATGGTGCCATCTTTATTAGGAATAGACATTGCTAGCACTTTTGCATTTTTCATACCCACACTACCAGTGATATTCCTATGCTGATAAGTCTACCATCATAGCAATGTCTGATGAATGGGTTCCATGGGGGTATTTTTGATTATTTTAATGTACTGTGAGTACAAGAGACACAAAGTGTTTCTGTATGATAGGTGTAGCGTCTGATATAGTCAATGAATGTATGCAAGATAAGTGAGCTGCATTTCAAGATTAAGTCGTAATAAAGTTGTTAAAGTTTCGTTTTGAGATTAAAGTCATAGTAAAGTAAAATTTACTTTGAGATTGAAGTCGTAATAAAGCGGAAATTGCAACCATGTTATTTTAAAATGAGGGATGTTCATGATTTGGTAAAGTTCTACTTTCTTGTATGTTTAACATATACATTTATTCTTGATCTCCTCTCACATCCACATCGGCGTGTTATTACTATGAAGACACTGAAGCGGCTTTGTGGAAAAACTGATCAAAAGTATGTGCAGCACCAGTGCACTCTCTTTCTGTGTGAGTACTGCAACTGACTCAAATAAATAATCAAAATCATTAATTTAATAATTAATAATAAGTCTTGTTGGGGACTAAAATCACCTCCTGTTATGATTCGTAGATGGAGTGGTATGTATCACTTTGGTATGCAGTTTGGGGTGTCTAGAAATCAAAACAAACAACTTTATTATGACTTTAATCTCGAAGTAAAAGCCTTATGATTTATTACAACAACAGATGACAACAAGAGCAAAGTGCATAATGCTCACTGAGGTGAAGAAGAATCCTAGAGTGTCAGCTATAGACATACAGAAATATCTGGCACATGGTAACATTTTTGTTGAAAATAAGTAAAACATTAAACAAGAATGGAGTTCATGGGTGGACACCACGCTTTGTCTTGCAACTGCATATATATATTTATGTATTTGCATTATGTATATATATATATATGTATATATATACATGCCTAAAAACTTTGAAGATTTTTTTTATTGTAAAGCAGACAACAAATAGGACAAAATAACAGAGTGTCCATAACTATTCACCCCCCTCAAGTCAGTACTTTGTAGAGCCACATTTTGCGGCAATTAGAGCTTTGGATAGGTCTCTATGAGCTTGCCACATCTTGCCACTGGGATTTTTGCCCATTCCTTGATGCAAAACTGCTCCAGCTCCTTGAAGTTAGATGGTTTCCACTGGTGAAAAGCAATCTGACCACAGATTCTCCATTGGATTAAGGTATGGGTGTTGACAAGGCAATTCCATTGCATTTGCATGTTTCCCCTTAAACCACTTGAGGGTTGATTTAGCAGTATGCTTTGGGTTATTGTCCTGTTGGAAGGTAAACCTCCATCCCAGTCTCAGATCACTGACAGACCGAAACAGGTTTTGCTCAAGAACCTATTTAGCACCATCAATCTTCCCACAACTTGGACCAGTTTCCCAGTCCCTGCTGCTGAAAAACATCCCCACAGCATGATGCTGCCACCGCCGTTTCAATGTGGGGATGGTGTTTTTGGGGTGATGAGATGTGTTGGTTTTGTGCCAGACATAGCGTTTTCCTTGGTGGCCGAAAAGTTCAATTGTGGTCCCATCTGACCAGAGCATCTTCCTCCATACATTTGGGGATTCTTCCAAATTACTTTCGGCAAACTCAAAATAAGCCTTCTTATTTTTTCTGTAAGAAAAGGCTTTTTTTGGGCCACTCTTCCGTAAAGCCCAGCTATATGGAGTGTACGTCTTATTGTTGTATATCTTTTTTTTGCTTTTGCTGAGTATTAAAGATTTACCAGCAGATTTTAGGGTTTGATTAGAACCCGACCACATTTTTAAATTAGGTGTAGCCTGCTGAGAGACTGAGAGCAGCATATCAGTATTCATGGTTGCAGAGGTGAAGCTGCATGCATAATAATTTAGAGTTCGTGAATAATTTCATTATGATTGGAATTAGAAATGATTGATCAATCTCCCAGGCTGCTATCCTTGTTTACACTTAATTTAATTAATATTTTTTGAGTCTTTTAAAAGTACACTAAATGGCCAAAAGTATTTAGACACTGCTCCAAAATCATGTATGATACTGGAAAACCTGCCATGACCCATGTAGGCAAAAGGGGAGTAAGACTCCCCTTTTTGTATTCATGTTTTCCCTTTTTGCATTTATGTCATCATTATTGGAGCTGCATTCTCCCTTAATGTTTTTTATGCTGTCAGCTTCTGTTTTATTTTTAACTGTTATTGTGTTGTGACCTCACTATAGTTAGGTGGTAGACTAACAATTCTGGTAACTTACAATTCTGAACTCCTACTGGATTGAGGTTTTTTAAGGGTCTAAAGTCTCTAACTAGTCTGAAGCATCAAGAGACCCAACGCACAATTTCCTGACCCTGCATGTACCTGTCTTTGTGAAAAACCATACACATTTCTCCTGAATAAAAAGCCAATACTATCAGTGCGTATCATCAGGTTTTGTAATTCTTAGGTGTATATTATCAGTGTTTGTATATCCTTTAGTTTTGTTTTCTTGTAGTTCTAGTTTTGTTTACGATGGGTTTTGGTATTCAGGTTTTTGAGTGCTCGGCATTTTATTTGTTTCAGTCTAGCCAAACATGGCCACATAATGGTTTCCTGCTTACCAGGACATAGTAATGTATATTTGTATTATAAATTGCAAATACCTCCCTGCTTATAAATAACATTTATAAAACCAACTAATCCCCAGAACTCTATTACTGTATTTATACCCATCTCTTTTTTTAAGAATACATTTTTACCATACAATATTAGTATTGGCTAGGCAGCACTTTATGCCTGACAGATGGGTGTAACACAATTGTCTGGTCAAGTTTCGTAAATCACATGTCTTGTATCCTTAGGCTTTGCATATTCTTTAGTTTTGTTTATGTTGGGTTTTGGTATTCAAGTTTTTGATTATTCTGTTTTATTTGGCTTACTTTGTTTTGTTTGATTCTGTGATTAATAATTATTAAATCCTTTTCTTTATTCACATTTTTGCATTTGTGTCCACCTTCTTGTTTAGTCTAGCCAACCACCATGACAATAGGTGGATTTATAGCCCATAAATCCAGAATCTTTCTTCGTTTAAGCTCTATAGAACCTTTTAGGTCATTTATGCAAAGCTTCATTTGTCTCTGCAAAACAGATGTGGGGTTTTATGTAAAAGAAAGAAAAAAAAGAGTGACCACTGTGCTAATGCAGCTTGGTGATAAATGTGAGTATCCCAGTAGCTTTATTTAAAGCAACTTAAGAACAGAAACAATTAGCATAAGTGAGTGCTAAAATAAAATAATAAAATGAGCTACAGAAATCCCCTTCTAAGCCTTACCCTAGAAACTAGGACCCTAGGAATGAGGTTGAAGTAAAAGTGTGAATTTTGCCTCCTCTCAATTTTCTTGCAAAAACAAAGGCTAAAGAAGGCCACAGTTGTACTAATTCTGCTGTGACAGGACATTATAGGATGCAGAAAGAAACACAAAAAAGCAAACAGTAGGTGCTACTTTTGCAAATTTAAAACAGTGTGAGCTTTCAACATGTAGCACATCAGACATCACCTATCACTGCAAATCAACACGTTACTATAAAGAAGTCAGACCTTAATAGCACACAAGCTAACACACACATAACCCTGTAGAAGCAAATAACATTAGTATTTGCTGCTTTTTGTCAAAGCTCATGCTGTCAGAATCAATATTTGCTAGACTTTTTTGTACTCCAGTCCTGACCTTTCTATTTAACTGTCTAGAGTGACCATGTTTTGGTTTTCAAAAAAAGAGTACACTTGGGGAAGGGAAAAAGTCACGGGACTGTTTCATTACGTCAAACAGTTTTGAATGATTTTATGCAGCTGATCCAAATTTACATTTTTACCCCTAATGCATTTAAATAAGAGGGGGACATCTTATCACTGATCCCAGAAATGTGATGTGTCAACATGAGACATGTTCCATGGCCATGCCCCCTTTCAAGAGATGCAAAGCAATAAAACTATTTTTATGAAAAAAGTAAAATGCATTATTTAAAATTATTCTCTTATTATTTTCCAAATTGTATCCATTTGTATCCATTGTATTCCATTTATTAAATTTAGCAATCTCGAAGGGCCAAGGTATATTGTTTGGGATAATTTTGATCATGTTTAAATCAGTAAAAAACTTGATATACAAGCAGCATCTGACTTATTCTAGTAACACAAACAACCACTTTATGGCAACACTTCCGTTGAATGTCAATTAGAAGTAACTGAATTAACTGTAAAGTGATGATTTCACAAGCTCCAATCTTTTTTCAAATCATTTGATTCAATCTCTTAAAAGCACCACTTATTTCATCTCTACCAGCAAGCGGCTGCTCTGTAGGCCTGTGTTGAGTGTGTGTTGGGCATTTATATGGCCAACCAAAGCCAGCATGCTAAAAGGTGGGAAACCTCAACTTCCTAATGTCTTAAGATGTTTCTTTATTCTGTCCACATAACTGTCCCTCAAAATGACATCTATTATATGTACAAGAGCTTGAATGTTCAAGGTCACACAGATTTAAGGTAATCAGCGATGTTGGATTGCTGATGTTCTGCTTCTCTCATATGATCACTCATGTTTGTTTATGGGGGTTAGTGGGTACTGATGTTCTGTGAAAGTCATCATTGCTGTTCTTATGATACCTTTCTATTTTGTAATTTTATGCTGTAATAAACAGGTGTTGAAGTCTCAAGCTGCTTTCTGCCCAATTTACGTTTTATAACCCCAAATTTCTGTTTTAATCCAATATATTACATTTGTTAATGAAGCTCCAAAAAGAGAGGTGATTTGACCATGACTTTGTTTGATATATAAACTTGAGAACTGATGAAACTTACTATACCTAACTCCTGTCTGTCATGAATGTAATCAAGAGCATAAAACATCCAAATAAACAAACAAAAAAAAAACTACTTATAAGATGTGTTGCCCAACTTGCTTGTTGGGAAGAATGGAATAAGTAAAGTTTCTTTAGAAACAATATCTACTGTAAAAGTGATTTTGAAATATTTATGTATCATTTACTTATTTAGTCTTTGTTTACATTTTAGACAGACGTAGTAAGATTAATCAGTTTTCGAGGTTATATTGAACAAAGTTATATTGAACTTTTTCAAGACCTTAACCTTCAATGCTTCTGAAAGTAAGCCCTGTAAAATGATAAACCGTCTTTCAGATTAGACCTTGACCTTGACATCCTTCAACTAAATGTTTAACATAATACTTTTTACAGACATTTTAAAACACCTGACCTGGCAGGTTTTTGTGGTGCGGAAAATGTCACTCCCTGCCCGGAAGCGGTGAAACCCCATGCTATGATAATGTTCTGAAATCACATTTCAACAAAGCTTTCATGTAGCCTCCACCAATGAAGTTTCCACAGGGTCCTTGTTCTATCTATAAATCTGCTAGGTGTTTGACATGAGTGTGGAATCCCAAAACCAAAGCTTACTAGCCTGGCAGGGCAATGCTTAGGCAATAATCCGAGCTCTACAATCTGTTACACCTGCACATTGACATAACAAGCCCCGAACGTATTCAACAAGGCTGACATTATTACACTTCGTTGATGAGTTATGACCCACGCTTCATGGTTATTATTTTTGCTTTGTCAGATCATTAGGACTGAATCCATTAGATGGGCCATGCTCTTTGAAGGAAAGGTCCTGCCTTCTCATTTTGTTCCAATTTTTATTTGCTCATGGAAGCGTGAAGGAATTGGTCACTGGGGAAATCATTACATTGTGATTGCCCCACCCTAATCAATCAAGCCATTTATTTTATTCTGCCAAATTGGAGCACCATTCCTACACCTGTGCAGGGTATGTAATTTAAAAACAATTTAATCAAATGCACCTTAAAACAGATACAAGATCATAGCCCATGGTCACACTCGTTATGTATGAGCAGAAAATTAAATAGAGTAAAATATGTTTATGCTTAGAAGCTTGGATAATGGACTAGACTTAGCCCTCTATATATTTACACAGGTGTGCTGGTCATTACAATATCATAAAAAAAGTTGATTAATTTCAGTAATTTCATTCAAAAAGTGAAAATTGTATATTATATTAATTCATAACACAGAGACTGAAATATTTCAAGGGTTTGTTTCTTTTAATGTTGATGATCATTATGAATTGATGAAAATTCCAAATTCAGTATCTCAGAAAATTGGAATAATATTTAATACTATTATATAATAATATTATTATTTCGTCTTTTGGACAACTGTAAAGTCAGCAGTCTTCCCTATGATTGTGTATACCAAAGAACTAGGCTGAGAGACCAATTA
>JAYDZG010000039.1:11516840-11527279 GCA_034509265.1 Microcambeva bendego
ACAACAGAATTAAATAAGACTGCCCTTTTTGGTCAAACACATACCCAGAAATTGAAATAATTTTTTTTAAGTCATCTCTTATTTTTTCCCATGTTTTGGAAATTCTTACATCTTGCATTCTCATTAGCTAAAATTCACCACTGCAGTCACCCAACTGATATTCAGATATTCAAATTATGCTATGAGAAGATTTATGTCACACAGAACGCTTGAATTGCATTAACCACTAAACAGTGAATGTTCACTTGTTATTCAGTATTTGAATTAGAAACTTAAAAAAGGCATCTTACTAGTCAGCATTCTAGGGTTTCTTAGAAATTTGACACCCTATTCAGTGGGTTCTTTGGTTGACGCAAAATGCTTTCAATGTAAAAGAGCTCACTAGGACAGACAAATAAACTCCCTATAATCTTGACTTAGGCTTCCATGAAAAGAGGAGGCTGTTAAAGACATACTAAGTCATGTGGTTTTAAAATACAATATATAAAACCAGCTCATGGTCAGGTGTTCACATAATTCTGATCATATAAATGGCATTCTACTCAGATGTAGGATTTTGAACAAACTGACGAGATAGGGGGCCTCAGGAGGGTCCTTAACTAGAGGATGCTTTTATAGGGCTTTTCTGCAGAAGCAGGCGGCCACTTTGATCATAAGGCCTCTCTAGGGCCCGAACCCAGGAGAGAAAGATTAACGAACACTTAAGGCTTTCTTCTGCACTGGTTCTGTTTCATTCTCTTAGAAAGACATGCCAGTTCAGGTCTTAAAAAGTCATCAAAGTTATTTTTTGAGGTGACTTCAATAAAAAAAATGCAAAACCTTGATAAATGTATAATACCTTCACACCCTGAAAAGCAAACATTGGTTACACCATTGCCCTATTACCATATTTTTTATTTCCTTTCTTGTAGTTTTATTCTAGTGTTTCTTCTCATTTGTAGAACCACATCCAGTGACATTGAAAAAATTCTGCTAATAATATTCACACCTACAGACAGAATAAAAGGTCTTTAGAGCTCTTTGTCAGCCACTCCTGGGTTCTCATGCAGTACTGTTTAATCTGAAGTGCTCCCTCTCTGATTGGGCTCTCTAACTGCACAATGCTCATCATAGTCTTTGCAAACCAGTGAGTGCACTTGAACTACCCATGTGTATGTATAAGGGGCTGAGGACTAATTTACCACTCCTTAAGTTATTTTGCTTTTGCATACTCAGTTGTTTCTGATCTGTTTCTTTTAAGAAAGTGACCATTAAAATGATCAGATTATCAGATTATTTTTATTAATAATTGGGTTCACTGAGACACCTTCTTTGCTTGAGGTCACAAACGCTGGACAGAGTGCATCAAATCCTCATAAAGCATAACATACTTATTCTTCCACTGAATCACACAAAGGTGCAATTAATGATTCCCAGAGCCAACAGGTCACAACTGAAGTGCCCTTGAGCAAGGCACCTAATCTCTAACTGCTCCCTGGGCGCAGTGGCTAGGGCTGTTAACTGCTCTGGGCACATGTGCTCACTGTCCCCTAGAGTTCACTGGTGTGTATATTTGTGTTTCATTGCACGGATTGGGTTAAAATGCGGAGGAAAATTTTTACTGCACAGTGATGAAAAGAGTATTCTAAATCTAAAAAAAATCTAAATCCAAAGTATAGGCTCAAACAACAAGTGACACAGCGAAGGAATATAGTGTAATTTCACAAAGCTGCTACCCAGTGGCATCTCTGGTACAGAAAACATTGTGGAGCAAAATACATTTACATTTTCTGCATTTAGCAGATATGTTCATCCAAAGCAACATTACTGTTATTGCACAAGCAACTGAAGGTTAAAGGCCTTGCATAAGGGGCCAACATTCATCAGTTCACAAGTTCAATGTCAAACACACTAATGGGTAATTTTGTTTCTCCTATTCACTTCACATGTGGAAGGAAACCAGAGCTCACAGAGGAAAGTCACACAAAAACATGGAGAACATGCAAACTACACAGCAAAAGGTTCCAGAACACACCTTGGAGCTCAGGACCTTCTTACTGTGAGGCGGCAGTGATACTGACTAAGCCACCGTGCCATTCACATTTACAATAAACTGTATGGGCGATGTCAGACAGTGAAACTACACACAAACCAGCTTGGTCAGTTAATCCAAAGTCAAACACAACCCATTAATCAAGTAACAAATGTCATTGAAATTAAATGCTGTTGTTGGTAATTTCTGTTCTGTACTTTTCTAATTCTCACAAGCAGTATATCAAGTTCCTAAAGCATCACATTCCAAATCCAATGTCAACAAGCAGTAAATGATCATTGAGTAAAACATCAAGACTTCCAAGAGCCCTCAATCAACAATGTTTTTTTTTTCCAGTAGGATGGAATGTTTGCCGATGACTATGAAAATCTGCTAAAAAAACCCTAAGGCAGCAAAGTTGTGACAGTGGTCCCAGATAAACGCTGTTTCTTTTCAATATGTACTTGAATGTAGCTGAAATGACAATAAAGTCTCTCTGACTTATTCTGACTACAGAAATGAGTTGGTTGGTTCGTTTTGGGCGGTAGAATCCCTCATGCCCTTACCCACCGCTGGACAGGAGAACCACTGGCTCTGGTCATCATTAAGGTGCTTAATAGACTGGAGCAGCAGGTACGAAGACAGAAGGTCACCTTCAGAGAGGTAGCACTTCATCAGAGCCAGAGGCAAACATGGTCAAACACACTTGCTCTCTGAGCACACAAGATGAATGCCTGCTGCTATTCAGGTGGAACAGCATGGATCTGACCTCCACAACTGCCCAGCACCTAGAATCGGCTGGCTGGGTATTGACTGTATGTTATAGACAGGTGTATGTTGTATCGACAAGCTGGATGTCGTAACAACTTTACTAATCATTGTGTTTTTGAGGTGTTTCATTTAAAAAGAACTTCTCTTTTTCATCTTATTGATGTATCATTTGTCTTTCTTGCCCTGGAGGTAAAAAGCAGTCTTATTTGGGAGAAATTGATTGGGCCGGGCGATAAACCATACACCTCAAATGCTGGTATTTATAGACAAGCTCCAGAGGGTGTCTAGGACTATTTAACTTGTAAAATTATTTTATGAGTAATGAAAGGTCATTTGAAGCTAAAGAGTGTTTGAGGAATTATTGGATTAATTATTAAAGCAACCTGGGAGACTGCTACCCCTCAGACCTCAGAACACACTGTTCACATTCTGTGCACATTTAGAATTTGAAAGTCTCTGAATTGTATGTTAATGGCAATGGTTTTGGCATATTTTGCCCAGAAATTAAAGTATTGGACTATAAACCAAAAGGTTGCTGGTTTAAGTCCCCAATTATCAAAGTCACTTGGATAAAAGCCATGAAAACTACAACCAGCCCAGGGTTATGTGTCCACATGCTTTTGACTATAGTGAATTCACACTAACACGATTCTATGTCCAACCACATGGAGGAAAACTTAATTCCTATTTATTAATGTAACCTTTAAATATTCTGCTGGTGCCTGCCTTGTAATTGTAAATGGCACTTGTAATTAAACTGTAAAACAGTGGTGTTGCTTCAAACTTCATTTTCATATCTGGTTGAAAAAGCCTATCCCCCACAGACATGCATTACAATTACCCATGTCTTCCTCACTCCAGTGCATTCTGGACGATGTCCGAAAACTAATAAAGCCCCAGTCACAGGACCAAGCAGTATGCAATTGCGTGGGTGCTTAATGTTGTTAATTTAAACCATGAACTTTTGTGGTCAGTGACCTCAATCGAATAGCCTGAAACATGTGGGACATTTGCATAACTGATATGGCATACCCTAGAACACTCAATCCATCCAGGAGCTTTATCCACTTGCATTAATATAAAGACAATCATGTTTGTGAAGACACATTTTCAGCCTATAGGACTGTCAGGGTTTTAACCCATATTACAGAAGGTGGGTTAGATAAATAAACTGCTGTGCTACCAAAGTCTGTGTAAATTCCCCTTTACATTCACATTTTGGGGAGTTAAGGATTTCTGCATGACATGCTTCCAACACTGGGTCTGATCTTCATTAAAACCTATAGGGGTTGACAAAAAGCCACACAGCAACATAAATCATAGTGTCCTGGGGTCCATGTCCTTTTAACTGATTAGGTTTTACTACAGCTTTAACTATTTTGTACTTATGGATAGTTAAATTGCACTCAGAAGACTGAGCCCTAAGCGTTTCAGTAAGAACCATCTGCGTAGACCTCAGAGACCTGATCACAGCTTTGGACAGAAAATCAGAAATGTTATGTGGAGCCATAAGCAAGCAACTTCATATCACAAACCCAATGGTAAGTTTGCCAAGATTCACAGGAAAGCCTAAAGGCAGAGGCATGAAAATGGATAACTTGATGTATTGAGCACAAACCTGGACCTCTAAGCTATTGCAAAGTATAGTCAAGGGACTATAGTGGTACAGGCAGCATATTACAGGCAGTTCAATGATCAGCTGAGTGTGCATGTTAAATGTCATAAAGCTTAGATATGGAGTCACTACCTGACAGGCACTATTAACACACCATGTGTTAATAAAAATGTCCACTAAGGTGACACAGCAGTAAAAACACACTCTGAATGCCAGAGCTGTGAACTTGAATATGTAAAATCTCAGCATTTTTGTTAGTTAGACTGTGCCTTGATATAAATACTCTGCCCATATATAATCATCACAATAATGTTGGCTTTGGCTTCTGTGGGATACTGCCTAAAAGGAAGGAAGCAGTTTCTATTTAGGTCTGGACACAGGTGTGTCATTTAATGAGTAAAAGCAAAAAGGGAATCAGTTTCCCAACTCAGAAAAAACTAAAGAATTGCACTCAAGGTCGGCATGTGCCAAGATTTATTGGGTGCAGGAGGAGCATCTGGCGAAGAGAAAGTGAGGAAGGTGACTGGGGGGAATCACCAGGTGGTTCCAATGAATTATAGTCACTTTGCTTTAGTGCCTGAACCATCTCAAATCCTAGTAAAAGAGACTGTTCTAGAGTGGCACTGTCAAGATCTCAGTATCAGGTGATCAATTTAAGCCAGCGAGAGTTCAGCTCTGTTTGATTTCACCATTTAGCTAAAGATGTTTTCAAATCTAGGTTGTTTCTTTAAATTTTGTGGATACCTAAAATGACATTTAAAAATGTTATTATAATTCCATGAAACAATGCAATGATAACATTTCCCCCAAAAATAAAAAAAATATCTTTTGTTTGTTTTTTAAAGGCTTTCTGAGAATTCAGGTCTGGAGAAAGTGCAGAGCACTCCATTTTAGGTATCACAGTCTCCAGCAGCTGTTCCATAATGATGCAACCTCGATGAACTGAAGCATTGTAGTCCATGAAGATGAAATTAGGCCTGTGTTGTTAATGCAGAGGCTTAATGACTGGATTAATTATGTTATTCAAGTAGTATGTGTTATTATTCTGAACAAAATAAAAGGGTAAGACACAAGTGAAGGAATCAAACACAAGTTTATTTTAAAACCTAATAAAATAAAGACAGCGGTTCATAATGAATAAAGTAATCAAAAGGAAAACTAAAAATCAGCCCTTGTGGCAGCTGAACCGCTGCAGACAGCAAGTAAAACCCAGGGTTAAAATTGCGGACTCCCCAGGTTGATACTGAGCTGTGCGACATCAACCCGGATGTCAGCGGCGTCTGCAAATAGTTAAAGTGCTGATGGTGATGCCTTCGCCGACAGCCCCGGGTGGTGGGCTCGCTCCTATAAAAGTAAAACTGAAACAAAACAACCAAAACAAAAACAAATAGAGGGGTGTCCTGATTGCTGGGCTGGCGACTCAAGGTCTGTGGTGAGGGGAACGTAGATCAACAGCTCGGCCACCTGAGAGGGCCAGAAACTGCCAGTGGGCGATGGCGACTGGCACATGACGGCTGAAGCATTCCCCTAGTCCTGGAACCAACAGGATTGGGTACGACGTATGGCGCAGACTTTTTGCGGTCCTCAGACAGCGGCTGCCAAACCGAGTCAGTCCCTAACATCCAGTGGTGCTGCGGACCTCCGGCCTTTCAGCCGTTCAACCCCCAAACCCCGTTTGGCCCGGGGTATACCAGTCTGTCCCTAATGCACAATCAGCCAGGACACCTGCACGTGGGTGAGGCATGACCTTTCGGAAGTGCAAAGTGGAGCCGCCGTACTGAAAGCTGCACCCAGGTTTATTGGAGAATGCCAGGTATAAGAACTCATCTGAATTAGGGCAGCTCACCACTAAAACCCTTAGGGGAAGGCAATCTGTAACGCCAACCAGACCGGAAGCCGAACTGAGGTTCTATGGGGTGGTCTGTATTGTTACAGTACCCCCCTTAAGGGGATAGCTTCTGAGGTCCCAAGACCATCTGCCTGGTTCCTCTAACTGCCAGGTTCTGCAGGGTAATTACTGGGAATGGGTGGCACGACCAGGACCTGTGCCCAACAGGAAATGACGTCCGGTGGCCAGTATATAAGCCGGACCCTATAATGGGGAAGGCGGCCGTACCTGGAGGGAGGACCACTTAGCGCCCCCCACATATAAAGTAATTAAAAGGACAACTAAAATCAGACCTCGTGGCAGCTGAACCGCCGCAGGTAGTGAGTATAACCGGAGGCTTGAACTGCGGATTCCCCAGGTTGAAACAGGCGCATTCCAGCTGTGCCACACCAACCTGGAAATCCTCAGCGTAAGCAAATGGTTACAGTGCTGATGATGATGGCTTTGCCGACAGACCCAGGTGGGGGGCTCACTCCTGTAAAAGATAAAACAAAACAAAACACAAAAAAACAAAAACGAATAAAACAGAGGGGTGTCCTTATTGCTGAGCTGGCCAGGGGGCCAGAAACTGCCAGTGGTCGATGATGACTGGCACATGACTGCTGAAGCATCCTCCAGGTCCTGGCACCCAATAGAGTGGGTATGACACACAGTCCTCGGACGGCGGCAGCCGAACCAGGTCTGTTCCTAACATTGAGCGGTGCTACGGACCTCTGCCATTTCAGCCTTTTGCCCTGGGAGATACCAATCTGTCTCTAACAAACCAGCAACCAGCACACGGGTGAGGCATGCCTGGTCAAAAGTGCAAAGTGGTGGCACCAGGCAGAATGCTGCACCCGCCTTCTTTGGGAAATGCCAGGTGCCAGCACTTAGCCCAATTAGGGCAGCTTGCCACTTAAACCCTTAGGGGAAGGCGATCTGTAACGCCAACCACGCCGGAAGCCGAACTGCATTTTTACGGCGTGGTCGGTATTATTACAGAATGGGCTTGTCACTGTATCATTCACAAAGTGTTGTGCAGTTCTGTATTGACTAGAAACACCTGCCCACAGTGTAACACCACCACCACCAAAGGCCAACAGTGGTTGTTGCAAAGCACTCTCCTGTACATCTCCAACATCGCTGGCTGCCATATTTTCTGCTCCGTGTGAATTGACTTTCATTGAAGTGTACTGAGGCCCACAGGTCCCTTGTCCAGCGTAAATGCTCCCTGGACCATGCAAGATGATGATGCCTGTGCATGGTGGTTTGGTCAGGTACCTCAGGTGGTCATGTAACATAGCACGCAAACCATGCAGATTTAAATGGTTTCGAAAGGCCTGATGTGACACATGAATGCCACATTCAACTCCAGGCACATTTAAGGGAGGATAGAGGCACCACAGAGCACTGTTCACAATGACGTAGTCATGAGTGTGGTATGTTGCAAAATGTGTTCTTATATGCCTTCCTGTGACTACTCCAGTATCTCTGTATCTCTGTTGTAACCTACTGCTGACACTATAACCTCAGTGGCCACTTCAGAAATCTAGCTCTAGTTAACTAAAAAGGTCCTGGGTTTTTTATTTAAAAAGTACATTTCTAAAAAGTCACATTTCAGTAATGTGTTTTTAATCAGATCTAGTACGAAAAATCCACTTTATATTATTATATTACAAACGGTTTCAAGACATACAACACCTATGTGTAACAAATATGCAAACAGGATAGAACACAAAAGGGGGAAAAAAGAAATAGCACTGTAATAAAAAAAAACAAAGCATTGTTTTTATGTGTTGAATTTCTTTAGCCACCCGAAGAAAAAATATTCTCAGCTATTAATATCAATTTACTGAGAGTAATAGCAATTTCATCAAATATTTTAGTCAGTGTATAGATTGTTACAGATAATTCTGTATTTTTATATCTTAGAAAAAAATATTTACTGGGAGTATTTCACGATTTCTGATAGGAATAGTCTTTAATTGCATGGATGCTGATTTACTTATAACAATCCAGCATATATTGTTTTAGGCTTCCTATACCAGTCTATCCATAATGCGGTGTGAAATTCAAAGCAATAGATGTCTGTACTCTTCTACAGGACCTCGTGTCCATTTGCGTATTCACTCATGCTATGACCTATAGGACCTGACAGTAATACGCATGAATATTCGTAACACATTAATTAACATCTAAATTCAGCGGCTCCAATTTTAATTACATCGCCCTGTGAAATATAGGCCTATTACCCCGAGCTCTAATTCAGTGTGAATATGATGGATCATGTCAAATATAAGCCGGTTATCTCTCACGCCGGTGCAGTGCTTTTTGATTGTGCTTCATGCCGAGCTGCCTGATCAAGGAGCTTGAGGGTCACAATCACCTGCAAAGCATAATATTTGCATAGCTCCAGAGAAATACAATCAGACTTTTAGCAGAAAGGCAGAAAGCAGAGGATTTAACAAGTGCAATCTTGCTGCTCAGACACCCACACATTTCATATGCTGCCATTAATCAGGCATGCTGGAATGGACTCTGTAAGTGGACTCAACTAATGAACCTTTATTACTCTTGTACCCATTCATGTTCCTCAAATATTTCTGCTCTTGTGATAAATCCGTAATCAAACATAGTCTGTAGGACCTAAAACTGAGTTATAACATGAATAAACCTCTAAAACTAAACCTCTAAAGCCATTGTACCATTATTATAATTATTATTTGGTTGCGCAGTTAGCCAATGGTGCACAACTTCTTTCACATTAAAAAATGGAAATCAGATTGTGCTAAATAATCACTATAAGCTCTCTCAGGCACAAAAAATAACTCAACCTCCCACCTTCAATGTTTCTAACCAAAATATAAAAGTGCTGAAAGTTTTTGAAGGACATTATATTGCTAATCTAAAAATCTATGACTAGTCTGTATGAACTGAGAAGTTTAGTTACACGATTCAACCATTGGGAATTTAATAACCAACTTTTAATGCTTTAGCTGAGATTCAGAGTCAAGGTTACACACACAGAGGAGTTGTCACGAAAGTTGACCGATGGGATCAATTAATTGCAACAAAGGACACGATTTCCAAACCTTACAAATTCCAATAGACACCATTGAGAGTTTTCCTTCAGTGGTCTAAGCAATTTCTTCAGGCCAAGGAAGAAACAGCCACGTGTTTCTGAAATATGCTGGAGCAAATGAGTGAGTGGCAATAATTTGGATTATTTATGGGTCACAGTTCAGTGGATTCATAATAAATCTGGAACTTTTAGCAACAGAGATCAAGAGCTCATATGGAGAAAACTCCCGACCAGAAAAATACTTTCCCTACAGTCAAGCATAGAGATAGTGTGATTTTGCACACTATTATGACATTTATGATAGTGTCGGGATTTATAGTATTTTATTTAGTTGGTCTTAAACTAACATGTGGGCGGCACAGTGGCTTAGTGGGTAGCACTGTCACCTCAGCAAGAAGGTCCTGGATTCGATCCCCGGGTGGGGCGATCTCGGTCCTTTCTGTGCGAAGTTTGATTGTTCTCGTCGTGTCCATGTGGGTTTCCTCCGGCTACTCTGGTTTCCTCCCACAGTCCAAAGACATGCTACCAGGTTAATTAGAGACACTGAATCGTCCTGTAGGTTTATTCAGCTGTAAAACTGGAAACAGCTGCATGACGGTCCCAAGCCCGGACAAATGGGGAGGGGTGGAGAAAGCAATGGCAAACTACTCCACTATCATTGCCGACTGAACGTATAATCAAGAAACTAACGTGTATTTTCCAACACAACTTCACTTTTCGTTTTGAATGTTTTTACCACGGTAACTTACATTTTTAGCATTTTGTAGACACCTATATCCAAAGTGACTTACATTACAGTTACAGTATACAATCTGAGCAATTGAGGGTAAAGGGCCTTGCTCAATGGTAGGGCTTGAACTGGCGTCCTTCAGATTACTAGTCCAGTACCTTAACCACTAGTCTACAGCTGGCCCAGCTGGTCTGGAATTAAAGCCATTCTCTGTGACTACCAGCGGTGATTTCAACGTAAACCAGCAACTTCAACACCTCATCTAAAGGCTCCAGCAGCATTATAGTCTTGTGTAGATTGTTCCATGTTCATTTATTCCCTCTCCGTCACTAGTGATAACTGTACATGGGATAATTGTAGACT
>JAYDZG010000039.1:11529550-11541191 GCA_034509265.1 Microcambeva bendego
AGTACTGAGATTGAATCAGTATATTTCTTGTTATTGTAATGTTCAAAATTGATTCAAATTATTGGTTTTTGTATGTTTGTTTGTTTATGCATTTTTTTATTTTTTTGTATAAGGAGCTGAGACCTTTTCATGGCAATGCATTTAGTTTATGAGGAGGGAAAAGAATATGATTTTTTTTCCTTTATCATGAACTTTCATTTTTCTAACCTATAAACCTAGAAAGCCAAACCTGCAATTAAAATGAGAATTATAAAATACAAAAAAGAACCTTCACAGTTTATAGATATTTCAGTATGCAAAATTCCACCATGCAACAAGAAGTCATCAAAATAAAATCCAGTGAATATGAATGTGTGTGAATCACACCAGGCTGCCCTGTTTGAATGGTTGTGGGAGGACAACCTGCTTGAAATCAGCTGTAGAATAACATAAAAGCTGAAGAATTGCGATAAGTAACACTCGCAATTTCACACTTCCGAAGCACATTATGGGGTCCAAAGCTGGAGTTTAAACAGATAATACCATAATAAAGGCTGGATAAAAAGTAAAAAAAAACTATAGAACCCTTATTTTTTGTTAAACTTTTCTGGTTAGTGACTTCATCTAAGCGTTTAAACAAAACCACAATAAATTAACTTAAGCAACAAACCCTGAAAGGTTCTGAAAGAAGGCTTATAATTTGTAAATATGCCTTCAATCCTAGTTTGATGAATACAAAATGTGATGTTCCAAATTCGGAAATCTTTATATTATTATTATAAAATCTAGAAAAGGCTTTTTTTAGGATTTTGGAAATACATGACATTACGTTATCAAAAAAGTATAAAACACAATCAGTTGCAATAAATCTAAGCATTTTACCAATCCAAGAATTTCACTATTTATAGTCCAGAATAATGTTTAAAACGCTTGCATGTTTTTGGACTGTGGGGGGGAAACCAGAGCACCAGAGTAAAGCAATGCAGACAGTGGGGGAACATGCAAACACCAAATTCAAAGGACCCAGAATGCCCATGGTCAACCTAGGACCTTCTGCTATGAGGCAAAAGTGCTACATATATATTTGGAAATACAGAACATTGTATACAAAAATAAAAATTCTGCTGTAAAGCACGAAAGTTTATTTGTGCTAGTGGTATAGGTGGCTTCCATATTAATAAAAACACTATTAAAGCTGAAGGAAACAAAATCTGCAAAGTATTTTTTAAGACAATGATGACCAGTATACAACATGTCAGCCATTAAGGGGCACTGTGTTAAAAATATATTTTTTTTAAATGGGGATTTTTAACATAACAGTTCCTAAGTCTATGGTAATGTTAAACTCACAAAATTGTAAACATTGTTCAAAAAACCACTTTTACCATAGGTGTCAAAGGGCTGCTGGTTAACATGTTTTACATCATTTTACTTTTATGTAGAGCTCAATTGACAGTGAAAAGAACCTGTGCACCATGTTGCTTTAATTTTATCATTCTTTTACATGTTTACTGACACCGTGGATGAGCAGGCTGCAAGAACTCACACTTAATAAAAGCAATTTACCTGCTAGAGCATATTACACCACAGGCATGGACATTTGCTAGCCAGCATGGCATAAACAA
Organism: Microcambeva bendego; assembly: GCA_034509265.1. Classification (NCBI taxonomy): domain Eukaryota; kingdom Metazoa; phylum Chordata; class Actinopteri; order Siluriformes; family Trichomycteridae; genus Microcambeva; species Microcambeva bendego. The sequence goes on from JAYDZG010000039.1 coordinate 11,531,155, forward strand.
TTTTTTTACTTGGTAAATAAATACATAAGCGCTAAACAAGACCCCAAATCTTGTATTAGGTCAGAGGCTGTAGAGTAATTAAATCTGAATTTCAATCTGAATCATTTATCTAATCCTAACATTAATTGTGAGGCTGGCTAACTTGTTTAAAATATGTGTATGACCCCCTTCGACTGAATGGCCACAAATCTCCACTTTGTTACCTAAAAGCCTTAATAAAGGCTTGGGGACTGATAAAACTGCAAGAGAAAGTGAGAAACACAATAGTATTACACATGGTTTTTGAAAGGGGTGTCCAATAAAGTCAGGTGTTTACATACTTTTGGCCAAAAGATTTATTATGACGATGATAATGAACAACATAATATAGGGGTGTGTCCTTCAGGCTACCACTGTTCTTTGGATGTCTATAACACTTCATTAAAGTCACTTGAGCTTAGGACACAAACTAACAAACTGAGATTATTATCTGAGATGTTGAAATACTCCAACAATGTCCAACATTCTAAAGGACACATTTGGCCATATCGTGTTTTTTTACATGTCTGGTACAAGTGTTTCATTCCTCACCATCTGCTATCCTTTTATTGCTGTGAAGATGAAGCATATGGTATTTATTTTTGTAAATTGATGCTGGCAGATATACATTTGTTTACTTCACTTGATTGCTGTATGTATAAAATGTTGCAAGTGAATAAACTTGATACACTGCTATAAATCACAAATTATCGCACTGTAAAAGAAAAAAAAGAATACCAGTTGTTCTCTGGTGGTGAAGCATCTAATAAATTAGCCCAACATTGGTAAGACTATCGGTTTTGGTTTCGAACTGTGTCTGCTGCAAACCAGGTCATGCTGGTGACCTCACTAAGACCATCAAAACTAAATTTACAGCTACAACTGCAACCTCTAATGTCTAGTTGAAGTGCCAACACAAGTGTTGCAAGAATATAGAAAATTTAGTATGGTCCTTCATGGCAAATTTGGGAGCAAGGAGAGAGGACATATGTTCAATCAAAAAGATGTGACACAAACAAATACCAAAAAAAGATGAATACATGCCATTTACAATTAAAAATGTATAACAATGAGCGATGTCAAGGTCACTGCTTGACACACAGACAAATGTTTGATCAGGCAGAGACTTGAAGAGGAACATATTACTCATGGATTTGAGTCAGAATTAATGAAAATGTCATATGATTTTAATTACCTCCAAAGAAAGAAAGGACAGTTTCACCTTAAGCACTGAAAGTCTTTTAATGGGCAATTTAATGAAAAGTCAGCTGTCTTAGCATTTAAAATATGTTTCATCTTACCCTCACTACCTTATCCATATATCTGGCATCCCCAAGAAAACACACAATATAGTCAAAAAATAAATGGGCATAGTTCAAATTACTATTCTGGATGTTTAGCCATTTCACACACATGGATTACAGGAGAATAAAATCAATTAGTGTTTTATAATTTCCATTTATTGGTCATCTGGGAAATGTTGTAGAAGGCCAACAAATAGACTTCAAACCCATTTGAGTAAGGCTACAACATACAAGTACGTTTGGGCTGAAATTGACTGGAGAGAGAGAAAAAAAAAGCTTCCCTGCAGCATATCCTATGTTGACATCAAGCATCAGAAAGCAAGTGACTTACACAAACCTTATTCTGATGATTTGCAATTACTGGTATCAGCCAAGTTTATGTAGTCTTAGATGTGGATGCAAATTCTAGACATATTTTAAATGCATCTAAGAAAGCTAACTTTTCATGTTTCATTTAAAAAACTTTTTAACTTCTTTAGGCCATATGGGAAGGTTTACTTCAAGAGCTCTGGTTTTCTCATGCACATGAGGTGAATTGGAGATATAAAATTGTCCATGACTGTGTTTGGTATAACTTGTGTACTGATAAAACTTGAGTAATGAATAATTGTTTCCTGTGAAGAATGTAACCAAAGAGTGAAACATGACATTACAATCCCAAATAAACCAACAAAACCTTAGCTAAACCATGTAGACTATGTAATTTTTAGTTGTTTATCATTAAAGAGGTATTTTTAATTTGTTCTTTTATCTGTTGTGTTGATCCCTTTCTTGACTATGAAGTACGAATTCCCTCGACTATTGATGCTGACTGATCTCAAAAGTACATGCTTAAACTCCATGACATCATGTTGTTACATTCAGCCTCTAACTTACACCAGAAAGTTTGTAGCCCCCAAAGTAAACTCTTCTTTTTTTGCTGCTCAGAATATTAGCACAAGTGCTAACAAGTCTGATTGTCAGCTACAAGATAAAATTCCTTGTACCCAGATTAAAACTAATTTTGGAACATGATTGCATAACAAAATCCCTGGGCCTCCTATCTCATGCTGTACTTGGTGAGTGAAAACAAAGCAGCTTATTGTTTTTCCCCTTTATCTGTGAACTTCTCCAGGCTCGTCTCCATCGGCACTAGCGTAATAATGGCCGGCCGCATGGATCTCTCATCACACAGGTTTTGATTCTGTCCTAATTTTTATTTTTTTAGAATACTCTTTTCACCCCTGTGCAGTGGAATTTGTCCTCTGCATTTTAATCCATACCGTGAAACACATATACACACTAGTGAACAATAGGGGGCAGTAAGCACATGTGCCTGGAGTGGTGGGCCGCCATAGCCAGGGTGACCGGGGAACAGTTAGGGGTTTGGTGCCTTGCTCAAATGCACTTCTGCCGTGACCTGCCGGCTCTGGGAATAGATCCAAAAACCCACTTATCACAGTGGATAACTTTTTGAAACCTCTAATGAGTGTTTGCAATTAGCTGCCATTATTTAACATGACATCTGTGCCATGCAGGGAATTTATGACATTTTCCACACAGCACATGTGTTATGAATAAATACCAACACGTCTGCAGAAGTGTGGCAGCCATAGAGGCCTTCAACAGCTTCGCGGCACAGTGATCTGCATCTGTGTGTCTGAAGGTGAAAATATACAAACTCACCCAGAACACCTGTTTGAAATGTGTGGCTGAAACAGCCAGGAGGTGATGAAAGCTCCACTGCATCGCTGGCTGGTATTGTGTGTTCTGCTTCACATTCACATTTCAACATGACTTAAGTAGCACTTTTTTTTGGTCCACGCAAAACAAGCTATCCTAAATTTCGAGATATAAAAATTACAAAAAATAAAATAACTAAGATAAAAAAAGAATAAAAAACCCTTAATAAATCAAAGGGAAAAAACAAACAAAAAACAAAAAATTAAGAAACTTATAATAAGTAAATAAAATATAAAGAAAAAATAATAAGTAAATAAAAATGGTGGGTGACACACGTTAAAATCATGTCACCTACAGAACAGCTTGAGCTTATTCATCCATCACAGAACTCACTTTATAACTGAAATTCACCTCTCATTTAATTAATGTCACTCTGTTTATTTTGTTACCTGCACTATTATACTGTACCTACTGCATTGATGCACCTTTGTTGCTACCATTATTGATTGCACCTGTTAAGCAGCACCTTACTATATTGTCCGATTTAATGTATTCAAAATAGTGTGATAGCAAAATAACTATTGAAGAAAAAGAAAATAATGAAATTTAAAAAACCTAGAAAAAAAGAAACAATAATAATAATAATAATAATAATAATAATAATAATAATAATAATAATATTGTGATATAAGTGGAAATAATTAAAAAAAAGAAATGAAAGAAAAATAAAGAAATAAAAAGTTAAAATAACAAAGAAAAAAATAAATCATAAAATGAAACAAAGAAAAATAAATAAATAAACCAAAAGGAATAAAGAGGAAAACAAGATGATAAAATAATTTTCAAGTAGCAGTTTTAAAAAATGTAATCCTAAACTGTGTTTTATATCATAGTATCACAGACCGGCTTGCTGGCCTGATCCACATCAATGGGCGATAATTGGGTGCATGTCTGTCTGAAATTGAACACACCGATCAATCACAAGGTCCTTATTTTATTTATTTATTTATTTTCTGTGACCAAGATACTGCTCTGAAAATATGAAACAGCAACCAAAACCTTAACGAAAAAGCAAGAACTTCTGATATCAGCTTTTTATACAATCACACACAGATAAGCATGAATCGCTTTTGAGAGATTTTTTTTTGTGTGTGTTCACGTCAGTGATTATTCATGGTAATGCACTTTGCTGCTGTGTCATGTTCCATGGCATGGTTAAATTAAATGCATTAATAGGAACCCATTTCTAAGCCTTGTTACTGGTGATTTAATAATAATTAAAATATCCATCTACTAAGCATTAAATTGAAAATGCTTTCATGCGGAACTGTGCTGCATTGTAATAACCGCTGCTGTTAGAAGGGGAGAAAATGGACAGCCCAGTAAGGCTCTTATTTTTCATCTCTGAAGTTACAGTAGGTGACCAATACTAATGGTGAACACTGCTGGGAGGTGTGCAATAATAATAAGTATTTGTTTTTAGGTGTGTGCGCATGACAGTGGTACCCTGGTGGGTAGAGCTTTAGGATATCACTTGAAAGGCTCAGAGTTTAAATCCCTGCTCTGCCATGCTGCCACTGTTGCTTCCAGGGGAGCTATACAATGGCTGACGTTACGCTCTGACCCCAGCTTCGAAAAAAGCTGGGATATGCAAAGAAAGAATTGTACTGTAGTGTACATGTGTATATGCATTTATGTTTTACAAATAAAGCCATTCTTTAACTCTATCCTATCAACTTCTGCTTGGCTATAGCAAGCTGGAGGGCAACCCAGTAATTCTTGGTTGCTCCGTGAAGTCACTTTTCATTATGACAGAACTGAAATGGACTTGAGCTAGCTGTTCCTATGCTAACTACTAAGATTTTAACCTTACTCCCAAGTCAAGTGCGTTAGAGACTGAGATTTAGTATTCCTGTCCTAAATAAGCTGATAGAAGATAGAAGACTGCAGAGGCTAGGAACCAGGTAAGTTTAAAAAAAGGCTGTGAAGACCTCAAGACATAGCAGTTTATTAATAACCTGCACATTATAAACACAAACATTGATAGTATGATGTGCTTTAAGAGCCACAAACTACAATAGCCCTATCAAATGCTTTAATTAAGACTGGGATTGATCTTTTACTCTGATCGGTATCATTCCAATATTAGACCAAATCACTGGATTGGATGTAATCTGATCAGATACTGTTGCTTAATGTGTTACACTGCCTGTCAGCGAATGAATAGATATGCACCACTGAGCGAGTAGTATTTACACACTCGTATTACAGTCGTTTCGCTATAATGAGGAAACCGGAACACAGCTAATCGATCACTGGGCAGTGGAAATGCCAATCAATGAGGTGGATCCTGAAAAAGGAGGCGGGACTTGCTCTAAAAGAGAAACATATTATCCAGGAGTTTTCCGGCCATTGTGACTTTGGCTCTTGTGAATTGTGGATTCAGTTTCCTGTAGTTTAGTGCTTGGTATATAGTTAGTGCAAAGTTGGTGTAAAGTTAATATGAGGCCATACATAAAAAACAAAACTAATCTGCTTTAGCAACAGTTTAAATGTGTTTATATTGTTTAAACACAATAAAAACCCACATCATGGTGCTCAATGTGTGTAAAAGTTCAAATAAAATTTTGAATTTAGCAGAGCAGTGACGTTGTAGGTTCAATATTTATTCCTTTTCAATATGTTTCACAGTCTGAACATTATGATTTAGTTAGCTTCTGGTGCATTGAGACATACATACGTATTTAGTTGTTTGAGAGGAGAAAACTATATACTGTAAATATAAAATATAAAAAGTGGTATCAAGCATTAAAAAAATTAAAATAATGATTCCATATGGTGATCTTATAAGCAAAGCTCATCAGGACTCTTATAGTGGGTGACCAATAGCAATGTCAAATACTGCTGGGAGGGTGACAAGAAGTAAAATATTTGTTTGTGTTTCTATGTGTATGCAGGGACGGGTTTTGTTTAGCTCCACTGGCATTTACTCCCCTCTGGAGTGCTTCTGCCTAATAATTAACTGTAATGATGTAAACAAGATCTCACCCCAACAATCTCGCTATCACCTTTGGAAAGCAATCTGTCTAAAGAATCACCGGGGGTAGAGGGGTGGTTGAGGAGGGATGGGTAATCATCTGTGCACCCTGCTCCATCTACTCGGACTGCAATCAACCGCACAGGCATCCACAATAACCCAGAGAAGATGGACTTCTGTAGGATTGCATCATAGATTTTAAAGCTGTTCTTTTGTGCTTTTCACAGAAGTGAAGATTTTACCCTTAAAAAAACAAAGCTAGGTTTAAATGTACGGGTTTTCAAGAGTTTAACACTTACCTGTAACCTGTCTGAAACCCCTGTTAAATCTTTAGATCAGGGCTAAAATAATTATTTAAGATAAAAATTCCAGTAGAACATCCAGAATAAAATATATCTTATTTGTTTTGTACAAACTGGATTTAGGTAATGTCAGTGCCATGATGTTCTTGTGCTGGTATACAGTTCAGGAACAGAAATAACTGTTTGAATAATAACATTTTTGATATTTGTCGTTTTTTTATACGTAATGTAGGGTAGCCTTACAGATAGTCGCATTTGAAATCACTTCAACTTGTAAATATTTAACAAGCAAAAGGTTGTTGCATTAGATCTATGTAAAGATTTTAAAGCAATATGTTCTTAAGCAGGCGATCTACACTCCCCTCCAAAAAGTGTTGGACCAGTGAGGTCAATTCCCTTATTTTAGGGTCTGAGAAAAAAAATCAACATTTCAACATTTTTCCCCAGGTCTTTACATCTGGATCGAATACACAGTTCAGAAGATAGCACCTTTTGTCTGAATCCACCCAATTTTACTTGTGAGCAAAAGTATTGGAAGAGATGAACATGAAATAGATTAAAGTGAATAAAACGGCATATCTAGTTGCAAAACCAACGCTTGTAATAAATGCATCAAGCCTGTGACAAACTTTTGCATTCTTCTTTTCTAATGCTCTTTCCAGGCTTTGTAGATGAAGGATCTCCCAATCAGTTTAGCTTCTGGTGAAATGAGACATACATAATTATGTACTTGTTTGGGAGGAGAAAACTACGTATATGAATATAAAAAGTGGTATCAAGCCAACCCTAGTGTCAATCTGATCTAAAATATCATCATGTGGAAAATGTAAATAAAAATGATTGCAAATGGTGATCTTATAAGCAAAGCTCATCAGGACTTTTATGGTGGGTGACCAATAGCAATGCTGGGCGACAAGAAGTAAAATATTTGTTTGTGTTTCTATGTGTATGATAAACTCTTTTGTAGATGAATGATCTCCCAATCAGTTTAGCTGCATATTTCTTTAAATTGACCGACAAAGTGTTTCTGTAGACTTCAGAGTTCATTATACTGCTGCTATCATGCATGGCATAATCAATGAGCCCATTAGAAGACGCCATGCAAGCTCAAGGCATGACATTACTTCCACTGTGTTTCACAGATGAGCTTGTGTGTTTAGGATCATGACCAGCTCCTTTATTTTTCAAAACTTTAGCCTTTCCATCACATTGGCAATGGAGTATCTTTGTCTCATAAGTCCATAAAACAGAATTGCTGAATTATGCATATGTTATTGTCAGACTTAAATGTTTTCAGTTAACAGAAGAAATAATTGGACCTGTCTCACTGTTTCAATACTTTTGGAGGGAAGAGTATTACTCAAACCAATCACCTGACTACACTATTTGGGGCAGTTGTAGCCTAGTGGTTAAGGTACTAAACAAGTGGGCAGCTCGGTGGCTATGTGGGTATCACTGTTGCCTCACAGATGGGGCAGTCTGGGTCCTTTTTGTGTGGAATTTTCATGTTCTCCCCGTGTCCGTGTGGGTTTACTCTGGGGGCTCTGGTTTCATCCCAAAATAAAAAAAATATGCAATTGCGGTGAATTGAAGAAACAAAATTACCCATGACTCTGCTTGATATAACCTTGATATAACACACACACACATTGAGTTTCCAAGATTTCAAGTTTAGGGCACACCAAGTTACAAGTCGAGGGATCATTTGGCACCAAGGAAAAGGAAAGAGATAGGAACTCAATGGATGCAGCAAATAACAAAATAACATTGTTGTTTTTCCCAAGCCTTAGTCCTGTTCGACTGCAAGGTCAGCTCGAGGTTTGGCATAGTTTTTACATCGGATGCACTTCCTGACAAAACCCTCTTATTTATACAGACTTGGGACTAGGCCCTAAATAGTACTGGTTTGTGCATTCTAGTGACTATAGCTACACCCACCCAACCATAACTGCAGAGATTCAAATGCTGCTATACAGTGGCAAGTCCAATCAAATACAAGAAAACCTCCTCGAGGGCACAAGCAGTCAGATTAATCTTTCGATTTTTCAAAGATACAATAACTGAAATAATAATAAAAAAACTTTCTTTGGCAGGATCAATCATAAAGAATGGGATAAACTACCCAAATCCAAGCGAGCAAAGCGTAAAAGGAAGTGTCTAAGAGGACTCACAGCAATAATTTCAGCCAAATAGTCTTCTGCAAAGCACTGAGCTCTAAATGCTTTTGTGAACTAGCAATAAAAAACTCTGACTCCAGATGTTTGTACGTCATCATTACAAGTTAATTTTAATTAAGTGTAGAAATAAGCAAAATAGTCATCTGTTCAATATTTAATAATACAAAAAAACATATCAAAGCAAATTTATCAATAATGCTGGAACACAGCAGTATTGACAATTTAATAAACTGTGTATCTGTGAAGCTGCTGGTATGATGGAAAACCACGGGTAAATGAGTAACATCATGTACTTTCATTATCTCAGATAGTGCCTTCGCTCTAATCCCACAGTGCCACCACTCAGATACAAGCTTTCAAACACAAAACTACATTGTTCCACTATTTTAATACTATGAATTGATGCATTTTTATCATCAGGTATTAGTTTCAGATCACAGATCTGTTTCTTTACATCCCAGAATCAATTTGCATTCATTTTCTGTTTCTCTCATCTGCCAATATGACACAGAAGAAAATCTTGCATATGATTTGGAATCTGAAGCAAACCCTGATTAATGTTTTATTAATATTCACGCAATGTGGAATCTTCTCTCCTAAGGTTTCGCTGCGACTGGCATCTGTTTAATCAATGATTTTCTCCAACAAGCTCTTGTCAGTAGTGGAAAAGCTCTGATATACTTGTGTACTGCCACTTTGGAATACACTGTATTGAAATTCCCCAGATGATCTCTTCCTCTGTCGAAGAGTCTGATGTCAAAGCGACAAGAGGCTTGAGGAGTTCAAAAAACCCACCAAAGAAGAACAAACAGCGTAAAGTTTGGAAACTTTACTTTGAGTGCACAGTCAGTACTTGCAAAATCAAAGGATATTTGGATGAGGGAACTTTATTGTGGACAGTAGAGGGCTTCCTGAGGATAGCACCACAGGGGTTATTTTTAATACCTAATTTACCATAATTACACCCATGGAGCCTCTGAAAAATGTTCATCCTGAGTACTGGAGTTTACATACTAAAGTGAAGTTGCAGTACAATGTAAACACAAATTATTATGATCCCGAAGACAAATAACCAGTGGTTCTACTTAATACCACCCCTAGCTGAAACTGGCTTAATGATGCCCCTGTTCTGTATTAAATAAATAGCTGAGACAAATTGATGTGACCTTTTAAAAGTGTTTGCGTAATTAACCTTTCATGTGGGTGTAGATGTTATCTAGGACAAAGTAAACTAACAACCTAGAATGAGAATAATTTCTTAAAAAAGTATACTATTCGAAGACAAAAATCTAAGCTTAATTAGGTGACTTTAAGACAATTCAAAATGTAGGACAAGTATGTAAACATGAGTTTAGGTGTTCAGCCACATACAAATGAACTAATAAAGGGTTATAAGAAATTATACAAACAAGATTTAATTGGAATTGATTTCAAAAAGACAAAATATTCTTCTTAAGACACAATATTCTGAGTCAGAGTTAGCCATTAGGTCTATGGTTTTGAAATGAACAATCACTGTGACAACAACTGATTGCTT
>JAYDZG010000039.1:11601486-11614012 GCA_034509265.1 Microcambeva bendego
GGATTTATTTACCACTGCTAAAACACACACTACACACTTGTGAAAGAAAGAAAGACCTTCTTAAAATGTTGCAAGCATAAAATAGGCTTCATTATGAATTAACCCTACCTGCTTCAAAATGTATTTAAGTTATGACTATCCTTCACCCTACACCTACATCTCCAAATCTGAAAAATTTGGGACATCAAGTTTAAAATGCAGTGTTCCGTATATTGACTTTGAATTTTATTAGACTGCAGACAGTAGAACCCTTGTATATTTCATGTTTTGTCTCCTTGATTTAATTTATTAATAAACATCCATTTGTCCATTTAAGGCCTCCAAAACATTCCAAAAAAGTTGTAGGTGCAATTTAGGGCAAATAAGGATTCCAAACAGATCATGTTAACAGGTGATTGTAATCATGGTTTGGTACAAAAGCAGCATCCATTGTCAGAGTCTTTGATGAGCATTTCGACTTCTGGAAGGCATACTTTTTCCATCGCTATAATAGCAAAGACACACTGTCATTCCCTAAAACAAGCTACACAGTGTGCATTTGACGGCTCACTAACATAGGGCCCATCGTCTTTTAAAGTGTGGTAAAGCTATTTAACATTAAAACCATATCCAGTATTTATTTTAAGTGCCAAGAAAATAATGTTTGCCAAGAAACCAAAAATTGCACCTTGTCCTGTACAGTACCAATATATCTACACTAGTTTTGAAACCAAGTCATGTAAATTATACTCACTTAATTATACGTATAGCACTTTTAACATTACATGTCACAAAGCAGTTTTACAGAGTTTAAGACCACCAGACCAAAAACCCCTGTTTAGCAAGTCGAGGCAAGGAAAAAATCTTAAATATACAAAGAGAAACTTGCGGAACCAGACTCAGCAGAGACCTATCCTTCTTGGATGGAATGGGGGATCTTTTAAATAAACACGATATACAAACAACACAAATCATACAAACACAAACAACATTTCCTTTTTTTTCCTTTTACCATTAGTGGTTTTATGTAAAATGTTTTACATTTGTGACTAAGTTGTGTTAAAAATTATATCCATATATACTTTTAAAAGCCTTTTTGAAAATAAATACTGTTGGAGACACAAATCACACACGTACATGTTTTAGCCTGTCATAGACCATAAATAAATATTGTATTAGTCTAATAAATTCTTATTTTTATGTAAAATGTTTTACATTTGTGACTAAATTGTGTTAAAAATATGTTTTTATATGTCCTATATATAAATAATCAGCAAGAGGAAAGGAAAAGTCTTGAATTTTATTTAATTACTATATTTTTACAGTGAAAATCCTTCCTGTCATTGTGCAATATCATTTCAGACAAGCCATACAAACCTAGATGAACTGCAATCTTCAGCACATTCGTCACATTACATTGAACATGTCCTGACATGCCTGCCTTCCTCATAAGTCTTCATTAATACCAAACTATTTACACTAATATAGGTGATGAAAGACGCTCTTACTTAGATGGAAATGGCTTTTGGAAGGCCTCACCAAACACTAGACATGTGTACACCTTCAATTGTGAAGGCAACCCTTTCATCAGGGAAATTAACATCAATTTGGGATGATGATGTTGACCCTTTGTCAACTGTCCTGTCCTTCTTTTAATAAAACTAATGAACTTGTAACCTTTGAAAATATTAAACATAGAGAAAAGTATGTGGGTCGCCAGTTAAAATTATTGAGTTCAGGTGTGTCAGGAATTCCAATTGCTAGCAAGCTTACAAATCATTCATTCAATGTTGATGGGGAATGAGTGTTTGGGAATTAGAATATCAGTGGTGCCAATAACCTGTTTGGGTATCCTATGGACAAACCTGGTGCAGTCCATTGCCAAGTTAAATCTACAGGACTTTCAATGTGTTCAGGTCCCTGTCCAGTTCATTCATTTATTTGGCATGGAAGTTTTATTATTTTTTATTTTTATGAATAAAATATGAATTGAAAAAATGAGTCTATGAATCAATTGTTAAACAATTTACACATAGTGATTTGAGTTCAAGCCCTCAGCAAAAGACATTTTGCCCCAGAGCTGGTGTATCTAACGGTGACCTGTCAGAGAGTCATGGCAAAAAGTGTTGTGTGAATTAGGCATGAGCAAGAAAGGTCAAATAGGGTTTCCATAATTGCTGCATTTAAATGATATCTTGAGGCACCAGCATTAATGGTTGGGCAAAACATTACTCTATGTTTACAATAAGACTCCTTCTGAAAATTTCTACTTAAATTAGTAGAAATTGGTTGAGGGCAGCATCTTCCATGATGAACTGGAACACTGATTATACACGCCTGTTATTATTTTACAACACTGAAAACTGTGCCAAGATGATGGTAAGGTGTCCACATACTTTTGGCCCTATAGTGTGTAAATAAGATTTTTTTCTCATTTTCATGGTGAAATCAGAAGTGGCCTTACAGTACTCATTAGTTCAAGTCTTCAATGTTGAACAGCCATGGAAAATGTAGTATCTCTAAATTAATCTCACTTGCATATCTTTGGACTGTGGGAGGAAAAAAGCTACTCGAAGAAATTTACACAGACATGCGGAGAATGTGCAACTCCACACAAAATGAACCCCGGACCTTCCTAATGTGAAGCAACAGTGCTACCCACTGAGACACTGTGCCAGATTTACCAAACAGTAAACCATGCCAAAATGCTAAGGATGTTACAGCTGAAAGGAGAATGTTTAGAAAAATAGGTAGACTGTCCAACAAGCTGGTTAGTTGTTTTCATACTTTTTTCATACTGCCAATATATTGCATAAATAAGGAACAGCACTCCTTCATACTAAATGCAGAGGTGCTTTACTTCTTAAAGTCTATTTTGTCCTCTTTTAAAATGCACCAGTCCACAGCCGGAACACAACAGCACATTCATCCACACAACATACATATTTTATTCAGTTACTCATCAACAACTCGGGGCACCTGGACTGTTACTGTGTCACAAAGAATGAAAGAACAAACATGACACAGTGATGAACACTGGTAAACACGCACACTAACAGCTCTATGGGTGTCATGTCAAATGAGTTGGCAAAAATGTGCAAAATGTCAATACATTCCTCTTCATGTGGAAAAAACAGAGGACAGTGTTAATCACCAAAAATAATTTAGCACTGAATGTTCATGAAGAGTGAAGCTTCAACACGTGGCAACCACATGCACATTTACAACCAAATTTATATCTGAAATAATTGTTAGTTGAATGTTTTTGGGAGAGCTACACCCAGATTGACAGAAGTGAAGCTGAGATAGAACTATCTTCTGAACTCAAAAAAGAATGCACAATGTGCTGTTATCTCAGGGCACAGCACCATAAATAAACGATGCACAAAGAGCTATCTAATGATCAGTTTAAGCTCAGGATCTTCCTTTATGAATACATATGGAAAATGAAATAACGCCTTTCAATGATCCATGGTTGGGCTGGTTAAATGAATATCATTGTTTAAAGACTGATTATCTGATTTATTTTATTTTTTGTGTACAAACCCCACTTCTGAAAAGTATTGAGATAGGAAAGAAAAACACTATCTGTGGACCACACTACTTCCTCCATATTCTTTAGCCACTTGTGCTGAAGCCTTGACCTGACACAGGATTCACAGTTGGGGAAGCAAATATTTAATATCACAGCAGGCCTAACCATTCTGTTCAAACTGATTTGGTATTAGAGGCTTACTGTGGCCTGGTGGGTATCACTTTGGGCTATCAATCCAAAGACTGCTGGTTCAAATACAGGCTCTGCTTTGCAGTCACTGTTTGGCCATTGAGCAAGGTCTTCAACTCTGGCTGCTCCAGGGGTGGCGTACAATGGCTTTTGAGTCATGTGTTTGTGATTTCATGCACAGTTTGATTTAATTATACAACATTATGGGATGACTGCACCTAGGATTTTATGGTAGCACAACAGCTGAGACAGTTTGAACTCCCTGGGTTGGCTTAAAAAAACATGAAATGGATTCACATTATGGGATAATTAATCAGTTACATGAATCCTCTGATGTTTCTACTAAAGCAACAAGTTTGTGTGTTTTCAACAGAAATGTATTGAGGTCATAATGATGCTCAGAGTGTGTCCACATCTGTCTCAGTTCCCCTGTGCTCAAGCCCTTTTCTCTCTCTATCTCTCCTTCTCTCTTAGTGTCAGTGTGCCCTGTTGTCTAGTCACAACAGTTGTCCTCCCTTTTTTCTTCTTCCCCATCTCACTTTTATTTGTCATTTTCACCACGCCATAAGCAGGCCTCTGTTGCATTAGTCTCTCGGCGTTGGAATTCACGAGAGCCTGGTATGCTGCAAAAGATCGTGCTGAGCCGTATCGGCCTCCTCTCACCGTACGCGATAGAAATCTGCTACTTGCCAGCAACATGGAGAGAAAAGAAGATTGAGTGCAGCTCTGCTGATGAATTGCATTCACTGCTATCATATCGCCCTGCTCGGGCAAAAATTCCCTCTGTGGCACAGCAGGATTTTCAGATAGTGTTCAGCTACTAACCTGTGCTTGCAAACTGAAACACATTGGTAATTGTTATTATCATTATTATTGTAGACATATTTCATTTGATCAAAATGACAAAGATTTGCACTTTTGAAAGCTAACATTTTTAATCACACCTGGTTTACATGTAATTCGAGACCTGAACTACAGCTATTACTATAAATATGCGAAGCATGTTTTGTATTTCCAGCATTACAAAGGGGGGGTGGAAGAAGGGAGTGGGCATATTGCCAGAAACATAGATTTTACAATAACACCATCATTTAAAATAACATGAGGAAGCAGAAAGACAAACTCTACATTAATTTGGTAATTATCAGTTGGATGGAGTCTATGCAGAATCAATATCTAACTATAGATTATCAATTATCAACAATACCCATCAACACTAGGTTCTAGGTTCAAATCTAAGCAGTACTTAGGGGTCTACAGTCATTGCAAAAAGTTTAAACTAACACACGTTTAGTTAATTATAACAAGTTATCAGATGAACTGCTATAAATTGCAAAGTCATTCCTTGCCAATAATAATCACAAATGCTCAATATCCACTGTTTTTCAGTCCTGCCACAAAATGACCAGCTAAAATAATTGCAGTTATCTTCTTGTTAGCCTGAAAGAGAGTTAACGAGGATAATGCCGCTACTATACTTCTGTCCTGCTGATTGAAGTATAAGGCCAAACTGGTTTTCTTAAAAAAGGGTCGGTGGTTGGAATCATTTGCAAGTACATTTCTGCATGTACCAACTATCAAGAACTTCAAGAAGAGAGGTTCAGTTGCTCTGAGGAAGACTTCAGGGCACCCAAGAAAGTTCAGCAAGTGTCAGGACTGTCTCTTAAAGAGGATTAATCTGTTGGATCAGGTCACCACTGGCACAGTGCTTGCTCAGGAATGGCAGCATAAACTAAATTTTACAACAACATAAAAAAACTTAAATATTAATAATTGAACTCAGTTCAGTTTATAATAAGTTCAGTTAATATAAGTTAATATAAGTTTATAATTAGTAAAATTATTAAAACATTTTGAGAAAAAAAAATTGTTTCAGTCTCAAAACTTTTGGCTGCAACTTTATATGGACATGATCGACAAGGTCTGGTGAGGTGGCAAAAGACCTGTGATGGATTATTGCCCTGTCCAAATACCTCGTGTTTCCAAGTGGAATTCAGACGGAAATAAAGACAAGATTCTTCAGGACCAGAAAAAACCTGAAAACAAAGAACAGGGTGCTCTGCTTCACTCTGTCAGTAACAGCAAAACGAACAGTGGTTGGAAATTGTAGATTATGACACCTTTATCTGTCACTGCATATGTAATGTACTTATTAAACAAAAGCTCAACTTTGTCTAAGGAGCAAATAGCAAGTGAAGACCTGAGCAACAGAAAGAAATCACAACCCAAATCAGAAAAAGTAATGGTAGAAAAACAGTGTTTCTTAAATTAACTTAATTCATCATGTTGAAGGCCTGCATGATGTATATATATTAAATGAAAAAAAAACTTGACAGATCAAAACATGAAATATCTTGGGTTCTGTCTACTATGATTAACAAACAGACGTGGAACAAAAAAACATGACATCAAATATGTGCGTGAACCTGGTGCACTTTCTACATGAGCAGCTTTGTGGGGCAAAGAACAGATTAACGTTAATTCAAACGTAAATAAATTATTACTGATGTTTAAATTATAAAGGTGTACGAGTGTATTTATTTACAATTTTGGGCTTGTAAGTGACAATGTAATCACTTTCAGTACTTTCAGTACACAGAGAGTCTGACACGTTGCGTCACCTCATCCCATTGGTTTAAATGGCATGATGCTGAATGTTTGACTGATTCACCTAATAAAGCGATGTCCTTTCACATTCTTTCTAATTAGACAGTTGTCTATGTAGGCAGCAGCACAGCAAGGAAGCTTTCCAACACCCCACAGTGAACATTCAGTCAGCGGACTGTTTTTTTTCCCCAGTGTTTTTTTTCCTATATTGTATATGTTTATAGCAGACTATTTTCTTATGCAGCAATAAAAAAGAAATACTTATATACAAAGTGCAAAGACAACAAAACAAAGACGTAACTGCATATACAATTAAAACAGAATATGCGCAAGGCTAGAGGCATAAACTAGGTTAAAAACTATATTAGAAATAAACACGTGGCATGAGCGACTTCAACCTATGTGTTTTCTTTGCATTAATTGGAAGTTTATAGTTTATTGAGATGAACCAGGTCAGGTGTGCAACTTTAGTAAGTATTGTAACCAATGTATAAACAGCAACACATGTATTCACAAAGCACTTTTTGCACTGTTATTTGCATTTTCCATTTTTGCAAGCCTAAAAGAAGCCAAAGGATAAAAAGTCATAAAAAGTTAAATATTCAGTGGACAAAGTATGAGGACACCCGACCATTTACTTGCTGGACATTGTATTACAAACCATTGTTATTGATATGGAGCACAAATGCAGACCACTGGAGTTCCTATGCAAATTCATCAAACCATGTTGAACTGACCCCTGATGTGTGTATAGGGGCACCAGACACTGGTCATGTAAGACAGGACAAGGCCTTCAACAAACAGTAAATAAAAAAATAAAAAGAAGCATCATTACTGTTCCTAACCACCAGATTCAAGTTCTGGACCATAACTGAAGCCCGGATGTGCATACTGGAAAGTAGATGCTCACAACATTCTTGAAGAGTGGAACTTTTTAGCAAATAATTCACTTAACTTGCAATCAAATAAGAAAGAATGATGTTCCAAGACAAATGCTTATTTTAGTTAATTGATATTAAACACAATATGGCCAAAATTATGTGGACATAATTACTGAGTTCAAGTCAGACACACCAATTGCTAACAAGTGAACTAATTATATTTAACAACAACAACAAGAAAAACTTACTTCTAAAAGTAAGGCAACATAGTTTGGTTTGGGTGCCTGCACATAGCTCTAACCTCAACCAAATCAGGAGTTATTGTCCAGCATGAGTGTCTGATCATTATAAGTCTGAACAAGCACAAATTCCCACAAACACAGTATGAAATCTTGAAGAAGAGAGGAGGCAACCTTTGATCAATCGGAAAGTGGGACAGTAGTTGAGTAGATCTTTGGGTAAATGTATTCTATTCTTTTCTTTATGTCCATGCTTTTTGTTATTTTGTTCTTCCTCCAAAAAATCCGCCATATGAGTTTTTTTGGGAACAGATGTGGCCTGACTAGCTGTAATTAGAAGCTATTTAAATTAAGGTGCGCTTTGCACAGATTGAAGCATAAGAGATTATTTTGGAGGAACAGAAAGCCATTATCAAGCCGGAAAACATGAGCAACATGTTCACCAAATTTAATTCACCATTAAACCATTTAAATCTGTTGAATACCGACTGCATCATGAGCAAGGGCAGTTGAGGTTTCATGTGGCTGTAACTCTCAGAAGTAGCTAACGTAGCTAGGTAATAACAATAATTTGCAGTTCAATGGTGCAGGACCTCTTTAAAATGCTCTTTAAAATCCTTCAACTAATGAAATAGGCTTCCCACTGAAACAGCAAGTGTGCGCAAGGAACAGATTAAAATGTTTGCATAAAATAATTGTCCTAAATACAACTTCTGTTTAACAGCATCATTGAATTAAGTCATGCAGAGTGCAAATGAGCAAGAAAAATGCTTTACGGTTCAACACAAGTTCTTTTCACAATGCAGGCAAATCGTAAGTTAAATGTCTTTGTGCACAACAACACCAACAAAGCATGTCAAAGTCATGAAAACGGGGCAGACAAACTCCCCCAGAGGACACAAAATGACAAATTCATCACAAGCCAGCGAGTGCTGCATATTCATTCAGCACTGACATGTACTAGTGCTCGTTCATCAGCCGCCGCATAAAGTAACTCATTAAATTTTATGATGTTGCTATTGTGCCTCCCGATTCAAGCTGTGGCACAAAAGTGCCTGCCAAGACAGAATGAGGAGCCCAAATTCTTCATTTAAATGCAATCACGAGATTGAACTTCTTCCAAAACGGCTCCTCTATGTCCAGAGGTGGCTTGGGAGCAAGTTGCTGCACATTTTCCTTGATAGTTCTTTTACTTAATATATGCATGGCCTATTGCACTGATTTTGAATGGACGCTATTGTCATTTTTATCCATTAATCAAGATTTCAGCTTCAATAATGACTAAATGTCATAATATAAACTCTTATCCACAAAAAGTACTTTTTGATTATTCAATATGATGTCTCTGCAAGCTAGATCAGGCCAGTTTATTTCATGTTTCATGGCAGATCCATTCAAGCTCTGTCAGATTAAATGACAATAATCTATGAACTGCCATATTCAGGTCACACCACAGACCACAGGTCACACGAAAGCATTCAGCGATTTGCACCAGAAGTCACCCCAGTTTTATTCTGGCTCTACACGTATGTTTTAACATACTGTGGTATGGTATGGTGAAATTCACAATTCAAATTGGCCATACAGCTAACTTTAGGAATGTGTAAAGTTGTGCTCATTGAAGTCATTGGTCAATGGTACACCGAAGGCTTTAGATATTGTGCTTTTTCTTGGCCACTGCACAATTTGATTGCAAAGCTCAACAGAAAGTTTCAAAGACAACAGTTGGATGATCCAATAGAGTTAGATAAAGATCACAAGATTTTTTAAAGCAGGTTGTAGCTAACCACATAAAAGAAATGTAAGAAAGAATGTAGAAAGACTTTAAAAACGTTGTCACTATGGGTGATTATGTTTATATATATATATATATCATTTTCAAATACAGTGGTACCTTATAAACAAAAATACATCCCCTAAACAAAATACATTAAAATAAAAAATATGAAAAAAATAAAACATGTCACTGTATTCAAATGTTCGTAAAATACTCAAATACGCAAGGCTATGTTTAATCAAGGTTTAATGCACTATGTAAAGAAGTCAAAAATTTAACATTCATATAGCAATACATTCGGAGCACACTCTTTAGACAAATATTTCACAGGCCTACTTGCCATTTGGCTTGGCAGGGGGTGCAGATTACAGAATAATGACCACCTGCCATGCTCACTAATGTTAATTCACTCCAGGTGGAGGTATGTCTATTTATTTACAATTTCCTCCCCTCTGTGTCACTGGTGCCTCTGTTGACAGTGTGCTTTTATTCCCCTCTTACTCCCAGATGCTAAAACAGGTCCAGGTTTTGTTTTCCACTGGTGCTAGTATGGTATGCTTTATTTTCTTTGCATGGCAATACAGCACAGTCACACCAGCTGCTTCCATAGGTAATGTGATAGCTGGACACTCATGCTATGAGCTGCACATGTTTTGTTCATTGTTTAACACTTTTATTAGCTTCCAGTATTCTAGCTTTCTCTAATATCCATAACTGTACCGTCTGATTCTGCCTCTTCAGAAATAGCACTGTTATACCTTATGGTTAAGCATCCAGTATATTGGGTTTATCTAACATCTTGCAAGTGCATAGCTTTACCATGGTGAGGTGTGACCATATATATAAAAAAGTGCAAAGTGGAACCACATATTGATAAGCTGCTTTCTGACTTTTACATTTTTATCCAAATTGACTCAGAAATGAGACTGCATACATTGCAAGCCAGACACGTTCGGGACCTGAACCAGCGACCTTTCAGTTTTTAGTCCTGTACTGTTGGGCTACCAATGATCTACAGTAGAATGAATAATAAGGGTAATAAATGAAAAGTATCTTAAAATAACTGCTGGATGACCAGAAAACAACAGAAGCAATAACTATACAGCAAACAATAGGCAACATCCACACTATAATCTTTTGCTAATAATAAAAGCACAGTGATCTGCTGGCTAGCATTTAAACCAATTTAAGCTATGATTATAAAACACAAAAGTAGAACTCTACCCATAAATTAGCTAAACTTGTTCAGAGAAAGATGGATTAAACAAATTATCCCTAATGCATGATTCACAAAGTGAATTATGGTGGTGGGAGCATTATGGTATGGTTCTGCCTCTCTGTACAAACAGTACTAAGGTATTATACTTCATTCAAGGCAGCCTAAATAAAGCAACGTAGCAGCAATTCATCTCATCAGCCAAGAAACTAACTAAACAAGACAAAAACCCCAAACATGAAGCCCATATAAATCAAGACCGGTTTCCCAAAATTCCATTAGAAGTCCATTAAAAGGATCCTTTTTACCTTGTGGAATTAAAGCTGGGTTGCCAAGAGGAATGGGCCAAAATGAAACCACAATGCTGCAAAAAATCTTACCGGGAAGGTCTAAAAGCTATTAATGCCAACAACCGCTTTGCAGTTAATTTATAACGTTATTATTTTTTCCTGAATACTTTTGATCTTAATTTATATATATATTCCTCTATTCCTATTGTTTATTCTCACAAAACATATTTTTGTGCTTAACCAGTATACATTTAGTGCATGTGTGGATTTTAGGTGGGCATATGAACCAAAGGGGTTCAGCATTTTTGGCCCACTGTATGCAAGTCAAAGTCATACAAACTTCTTTCTTCTTATTATAAAATAAAGATAATAAAAGAAAGGTTCATACCAATATAAGCACAATAAAGTCCTACAAAGTATGGAGCTTGAAGTGGTACATTTGACAGCATTTGAGTATTTGTTTGACTCACCAATGAACTTACTCAGGACAAGAAACAGTGAGGAAAACAGTTGAAACTGGATTTTTTCCTTTACAGGAGCCATTCATACTGTATAGCCAGCACAGCCTAGCACAAGAACAGATGAATGGATGTACATGCTATTTATAGTTTGTGATCATGTTTCTGCTAATAAAAAGTACATCCAGTGAAACAGGGGGAAATAGGAGCCAATGAGACCACCAATCAGCCCAGTAAGAAGGGCGAGTTGCTTTAATCCAGTCCTTCAGGCAGTCATGGCGGGTGAAGAGGCAGCATCAGAGGCTGGAATCTAATGACTCCCCACTTCTCTGCTCCAATCAGCAAGAGATTGTGACTGGAATTGCTCCTTCATCGACTGTCATTCTACTTTAATTGTGCAGCTAATCAAAACAAATTACCGTCCGTGGCAGATCGCTTGGGCTGCGCACTGATGGATGAGACAGATCATCAGCAGCATTGCAGTGATAGCTGATGTTGAGCATTCATCATCATTACCTGGTCCACGTGCATCAAACACATTCGTTTAGGAGACTTCCTGTACCTTCTACTTTCAAAGCAATGTATAATGAGGACCCATTTTTCTGCTTATTTTGGACTGAGCCAAAATAATTCTTCCCTTTTTGGGATAACACAATGCATGAATGTCCACCCCACTGAGTAGTCTAGGAGACAAGCAGCTCCACATAATTTGTAGGAGACTCCGTTTAGGTACTGACTCAACCCATTTCAACCCAAGTGTCTTGCAGGGCAATGGAGTTCCTTCACATAAACCTCATTAAACTATGTCTTTAGAGATGTCATTCTGTTTATGGAGGATTTAGAACAGAGAAGGTCCTTCCCCAAAATGCTCCCATGAAGTCAAAAGCATAGGCTTTGTTTTTATTGTATAGAAAATTAACTGTTAGCAATACATTGCTGTTTTTTGTGTGGCTGAAAAACCTAATCTTAACCAATATACGAGATGTCCAAATACTTTCTACAAATACAGCTCATTCAAAATGCTGCTGCGCACATTTTAACCAGGCCAAAGAGAACTGAGCAAATCTCTCCAGTTTTAAAATCTATACACTGGCTTCCTGTTAGTTATATGACAGAGGTCAACATTCTGTCCATAGTATATCAATCACTGAACGGTTTAGGCCCATCTCAGACCTGTTTAGAGAAAATAAACCTAGTATTCTTAAATCCCTTGACTGCCAGGATATATTAGATCTAGCCCAAGTGTAGAAATGTTTTAAGTCCAGGTTAAAAAAATTCAATACTTTATGCCTTTGATTGAGCTCTAGATTTTGCACTCTGCCCTAATTACTCTATTTTAAGTTTATATATATATA
>JAYDZG010000039.1:11631157-11649506 GCA_034509265.1 Microcambeva bendego
ACACACACACACATTATCCCTCGACTCTGCCCAGATGCCAATCAATCAGTCAGCCAAAGTCATATTTGCATTATATATGAGGAGTATTCAAGTAAATCTGTATCATCAGATTTTTTTTTTACACTGAAATTTTAATTTAGATTTATTTATTTTTTACAATTTAACGCATTGCATTTTACAGTGACTCATTTTCATGAGCAATCAATCCTGTTTCATATCGAACCAGATATCATGTGTCCAGTAGTGATGGGAATAATGGCTCTTTAAAGGGAGCCAGATCTTTTTGGATTACTTTTAAAGATACGTTCATAAAAGTGGATCTGTGCTATTTTTTCAGACAGTGGGAAGCGTTAATCAATATGATATTAATATCAGTGATAAACAATCATGCTCATTTTGCTACCTTGCATTTCATGTAGGCCTAATGTAAAAAACAAACTAATGTGATCTATCCAATCCAGAATTGCATTTCAATAAAAATAAACAATAAGATGCAAAAAGATGCACAACATTTAGGGTAAATTTGCATAAAAAAAAGGCTCTTTGAGGATTTCACTCAATTTCTCTGCTCTGAAATAATATGTCCTGTTTTTAGTAATAGACAGAAGTGGCCACAGTGCCAAACCTGTCTGTGCACCAGACATACAGTGGTTGCATTACATTATTTTTCAGGAAAAGCCTTTCTTGTGCAGTGATGTGTCTGTGTTCATTTCTGCTTTAAAGCAAAAGGGCCAAGTAAGATTTAACAGAAATTAAAGTTTAATGACAATAATTGATTTGTTCTTGTAGTACCAGCACTGCTCATTTACTAAATGTTCTCTTTGTAGTTTTTACTTTGCTCTCCCGCTTTCGCTGTAGGAGGAAGGTGATGCTGAAAGATGCTGTTTTCAAATTAGAATTTTGACATTTTTGACAGCTTTTTCAACTGCAATTATAAAATACAAATATTTAATATGGCTCTCGATTTTACTAACACCCCCCCCCACCAACTGTTTAAATGCAGTTGCCCCCCCTCCTCCCTGCACCATAATATATATAATATATAATAAGTCCACCCAAGGAGGATGTGCCACTGGTTCCTCCAAGGTTTCATCCTGGATTTTTAGGGAGTTTTTACTTGCCACAGTCACCCTCGTCTTTTTTTCAGGCGATTTTTGTTCTGGTGGTCCTAAACTCAGTGAAGCTGCTATGTGAGAATGTCTATTGTAAAAAGCGCTATACAAATAAATTGACTTGACTATCATGAGTGCTTTTGCATGGGGGAGTGGCTCACTACACCGTAACTGTAACTACAGAACGATATGTACCTTCATGTCCAAGTCTCTAAGTTTCCTTAATCGATTTTTCCTAAAACAAAAGTCTAGAAGTCTATCATTACTGGAAATTCAAAGGCTTTTACATTTCAAAATCTGATGATGCCGATTTACTTCTATAGAGGAGTGGTCTGGTCTCCCATCCTGTATGCCAGTCATTGTTTTTGTAGCCCCCCCCCGGCCTGCCAGATGGCAAAGCTGAGATTCTAAACAAGATCTCAGCTCTGGTGTGCTAGCGTGTTATATCACTCTGCACCCGAGTGAGCACATGTCATTTAATTTACAGTAATGACGTAATACACAGTTGTCAGTGAGTGTGGCTGAAATAACTTAAATTAGTATTGGTTGGAATCCCCAAAACACAATAAATGTATTCTTTAACTTTCCAGTGCTACATTCAATAACACTTCAAGAACATTCAAGAACACTTATCTTTATACAGTAAGTCTGCTCTCACTGTGTGTTAAACAACTAAAGAACACTTTAGAGTTGCACAAAAAGCATACTGCTTACATGAGCATCACACTCATGGAGTAGAAGGAACATTAAAAGATAAAAAATACCATTACTTTTTGTTAATGCTGAATTTAAAAGTTTGTAAAAAGTCATGATATACAAGGATCTTATGAATGGACAAAATGGAGCAAAATCTTTTTCTAAGATAATGCAATTCACATAATACATAAAGCACGTTCAAGCTCTATAGCTAGGCTTATATTAATGTTGTCGGCATACATCAAATATCGCATGAGCGGGCATTTCTGGTCCCTCTCCAAGTCACTGGTAAAGATAAACCTGATGCATACAGAATATAGTAAAAAATACTAATGGTAGTGTAACAATTTATCATGAATTAAATACAGAGCTAAATTGGGACTTAACCATGGCTCTAAACCAGGAACTGCCCACATGCAAATTTAATAAATGCACATAAAGTTTTCATATAGATATAGTGTGCGCCCATATTTATGTAAACTATTTGAGAGACATAAATCATAACATATTTAAAATATTGTCATACAGTCGTAGAAACAAATAAGATACCACTTCAGAATTATAAGTTTTATTTAGTTTACAATTTGTATGCGTTTGACCAAAATGAGAAGTGTTTTATTCTATAAACTAGAAATTTTGAAATAGTAAAAAAACACATACCCAGAATAAATTGTGGTCTTTTCTTTCTTTTTTATCCCCACGGATGTACAGGGGTTGGACAATGAAACTGAAACACCTGGTTTTAGACCATCATAATTTATTAGTATGGTGTAGGGCCTCCTTTTGTGGCCAATACAGTGTCAATTCATCTTGGGAATGACATATAAAACAGATTATTATGGGTGCTTCATGTTATAAACTTATATCTACATACACAAATCCAGGGGTTAGCGGTATATTTGGAAAAGGTCGCTGATTCAAACCCCGCCACTGCCAGGTTGCTGCTGTTGGCCCTTAACCCTCATTGCTCAGACTGTATAATGTAACTGTACTGTAAGTCACTTTGGATAAAGGCGTCTGCTAAATGCTGAAAATGTAAATGTAACTATAGGTCCTATAAGTATCTATTATGACTTCTTGGCCTCATCATCATCAGTATTAAAATTATTTGCTGAATGAGCATTTCAGTTTCAAAAAGGGTTTCAGATCAAACTGTTGGGTTTATTATTATAAAGCAATGCATCTTCATCACAAGTTGTGGCCTAATTATCTTTCAAAGTCTGAACAGGTATTATTGTGATACATGGCCATGCATTATTGTGCATTGAAAACGTTAACTGAATTCAATTAAGATCAACATGTTCAATAAATATAATGCCATTAAGGTGCTTAGGTAACATGGTGCAGCAATACAATTTATTTAATAAGAGAGCATATGCTAAGAACTTATCGTCAAACAAATTCCAATCCAGATTCTCAATTAATTTTTTTTTTTTTAAATCCATCCAACCCAGGACTCAAACATAACACACATAATTCTGGAACCGAACATTATGTGCTTATCCAATTTTTATAAGCAGAAATCTATAAAATTGGTGGATTACCAGGAGGAGCAATCAGGGTCCTTGCTGTGTGGAGTTTTCTTGTGTCTGCATGGGTTTACTCCAGGAGCCCACGGTTTCCTCCCAGAGCCCAAACACATGCAAGTGAGATGAATTGGAGGTACTAAATTGTCCACGACACAGTTAAACTGATGAATTTTGTGACTAGTAACTACCTGTCTTTTCATGAATGTAATCCAAATGTGAAACATGACATAAATAATAATAATAAATCTTGAGTAATAAATAATTAACTGTCTTTTTTCCAAATATAATCAAAGTACAACATGCTGTTGAAATTCTAACAAGGGGGAATATGACTTTTTCTCATACCTACTATGAATACTTGCATTTGGGTACTTGCCGAGAACAGAGACCAAATTCAAAAACACTATGGTTATAATAATGACTTGATAATTATAAATAAATAAACAAAGGTAAAGAAACACTTTTTAACACAGCCACAATAATCACTTCAAACCTACGGATGTTTTCACTTCAACATTCAAGCACAGCTACATAATATATACCTTATCGAACTTAATAAACACTCTCTAATAAACACAGGTCTGTGACATTTTTAACCTAATATAACAGAATATTGCATCTGTAAAATATTTACATTAAAAATATATTTCAACAGCTCCACTAACTTATGCTGGAATATTTCCAAACTGCTAATATTGCTCCTTCACCAACCTGCTCAAGCTTACATTGCTGTACAAGGGTATCGGTGGCAGGTATCGGAGTAAAAATACAAGTACATGAGCACAACCTGAGGTGCACCCCTTATAGTTTTGGCAAGGCCTTTTCAGAATGACTTCCATTTCATTTTTGTGCAATAAGAAAGGTGATGATTTTAAAGACTATGTGTGCGATATGTGACTTAACCTTCATAAAATGTGAAAAACAGAAAATGTCTGCTCTCTAAAGACAAAAGAACAGTTAATAGAGATAGATGAAGTACAACTGATGGAAGAAAGCCAAAAAGGTTGAGAAAGTAGGAGAAGTAGGGAGAGGGAAATAGAACTTTCCTCTCTGCCAGCATTTGGTGAGGACAGTAATTTGAGGCTGCCGGCCTTCTCCCATGTTGCAAGTTGGATGGAGAATTTGTGCGCATCCAGCAGAACAACAGTGACAGGCCGCTTCATTATGTGGAGCTCTGCAGCAAGAGGCCCATCTCAGCTAGCATACTGGTGCCAGCATTTCCAGAAAAGGTACAAAAAGGAACATTACAACAGGGCCAGGGAACATTATACTTGCAGATGCTGGTACCTGACCTCCTTCAAATACTCTTAGAGACTGATCCATGCAGTATGATCTCTAAGAACAAGATGGTCCATGAGTTGGAGATGGACTTGGATTCTTGGCAAAGCCAGAGAAGATTAAAGAACTTGAAGGAATTGTAAACTAGATAAAGGAGGAAGCTAATATGTTAAGTCGAGTTGAAATTGGGCACAAATAGGGCACAAATTCTCCATCCAGCTTGCAACATTGAAATTGGGCACACATTGGCACTACTAGAATTTTTGTCAACTGGAAAGTTGCTGCTTAAACTTCTAGGTCCACAAACCCAATTGCAACAAAATCAGGAGTAATTAAAGTAATTAAAATGTGAATACATTCAGGAAGTGATTAATTTAAAATAAAAAAAAAATATTCTGAAAAAACACATGGGTTTGAAAATTCGACTATGACTGGAACAGAAGGAGCATTAAAAAAACGGGTTACATTCATGACATGACAGCTAGTCATGACATAAGATTCATCAGTTCAAGTTTTCACAGAGAAAGGACCAGGACCGCTCAACTTTGGAATAAAACCAAGGTAAGAAAATAATCAATGCAAAGTTGTAATATATCAAATCATTATTACAGAGAGAGAGAGAGAGAGAGAGAGAGAGAGAACTAATTTGGACACAATGTGTCAACACAATTCTGTACATAAAAGGCAAACTTAATGCATGTGACCTTTGCTGCCTCAGACAACACTGCATTACAAACTGTGTATGTAAGCAATATAGTAAGAATTGCTCTGGAACCTGTCCAAAATCCATTCAAAGTAAGCACAATTTAAAGCTGCATCTATAAACAAAGATCAAAACTAATACACAAAAAGAACAATTTCAATTTAAAAATGAATATGAATGTTAGCTACCTTAAAAATAACAATTGTTTGATTTATTCTTGTGGCATGTCAACCTGCAATTTAGCCTAACTAAACATAGTTTGGAAAACACACCTGGGTGGGTCCACGATAATCACTGCACTGTGAGGACAACGAGCAAGTCATGATGTGCAAGACATAAATCAGGGCAAGGATATTAAACCTTCTTGATCTTTGTAAAATGTAAGAACCTTGGCACAACCTTGAGCCACGCTGGAAAGATTTCGACCAAATTACGATTAAACTTTTTGAACTTTCCAGAGCCCCCAAGACTATCTCTGTTCCTAACAACCTCAGACCAACTAAAATGTTTCGGTTGAAGCTCTTGTGGCAAACGTATCAATTTATTTTCATCAAAGTGTCGTTGCTGAATTTTTTAAAAATGACATAAGATTTGAAATTCCTCAATAAAGTGAAATCTAATATTATCTGAAGGATAATTAAAATAGGATTTTAACCTGTAGAGAATCAAATCTAGGAGCTTCTTCCTGTGAGGTGAACATGCTACCCACTAAGACAAACCGTCTGGTTGAGTGACCAGCAAAATCTCAAACTTGCCTTGGTTCCCAGCTACGGTGAGCTAGTGTATTGGACAGCTGTGAATTTTAAAAAGGATAAAAGTAGTGTTATATTCAACTCGCTTAAATGATAATGTAAATGCATAATTTTTTACTTTAAAAGCATTGGCTGAAACAGTTTGCTTCATATAAACCTGGTTTATTGCATTACAGAGTGCCAGTTTAGATGCATCTGCCAGGTACAACCTAAATTACTTGCATAATAATATCTTCTAAGCAGTCCCATTAGAGTACTTAGCATGTCAGAGCAATTGCTAACATGACTTTACTAAGCAATGCAAATCTGTTTGTTGCACCCATCGAGCTGCATTCCCAGTCGGGTGCAGATATGGGTTTTTATAATTTATTTCTCTATTATTTCAACCAGTCTGCTAATTACAACATTTATTGATTTACCAGGATTTGAATGATGTATTTTACGCTTACATTTACAGTGCATTCATTACAGATTATGACTGGTTACACGGGATTCATCAGTTAAATGTAAAAAAATAAAATGAACAATTTTGTGTCACCAGTTCACCTCATTTGCATGTCATTGTCCTGTGTGGGGAAAATCAGACCCCCACAAATAAACCAACACAAACTCCTAATCTTTCCAAGGGTTACAGTGCATAACAAAATCTAAATCTAACAACGCATTCGTGTGGAGTTTTTTAAAGACAAAAATATGTATATATTTCTGGTTCAATCCAAAAAAAGAAACTCCATTAATATGTTTTTCATTTTAAAAGAAAAAATGGTAATAAATAAATCCGATGATTTACTTGGTCATATTTATAAAACCAAATACATTTTAATTAAAAATATGTACATTATTAAGTTTATACAGTTATATTACAGCATAAACACCGGAACATGACACACATATTGTCTGAGTCGACACGTTGTGGTTTAATAGGGCACATCACCCTGCTGAGGTAGCTCAGGAAATTAGGACTGAACCAGGTGGTGAGGGTGGAAGGTGGCAAGCAAGAGTCAGCAGCCCAGCTTCCTGCAGCCACCATGTTTAAATGCCTGTTAATTAGAGTCATCTGACCAGCAATCCTTGTTGTCTATACCCTTCATTTGACATTCTTCTGCCTCTGCCTGTGCACTCTCTACTGATTCTGCTTACTCAAATAAAGACCCAACACCTACACAAGGATAAAGAAGCTCTAAATGAATACTTAAATAGCAGGCAAGTTCAAAAAGCCAGCTCATCAGTGAAATAATAAAACAATGTACAGTGGGATACATAAATTGTTAAGTCACATTATTATAACCCCCATCTAAGATCCAGAGTAACCGCCATGTGTAGCACGAACAGAAGCTGGATGGCTGGGAGCTACTCAATAAGGTCCTGGTAAGGTATCACAGATAACTGGAGCCATGCTGGCTGCAGTGTACAACTGCTGGAGGATGCGTGGAGGATGACCCATTGAGTGTCCGCACTAATTGAGGTGGTCCCACAGATGGTCAATTTGAGTTCAAGTATGAGAACTTAGAGGGCCAGAATAGTGCTTGGAAGGCTTGGTCCTGCTCTTCCAGTCATTGTGGAACATGTCACACTGTCTCGCTAGAAGATCCCATCCACCCCAGGAGAAAAAAAACTGTATTTATGGTTGTATATTATCTGCCATGATAGATTCATATCCCAATCGTTTGAGAGTGCCTTTTACACCTTAAATACCCACTAAGCCAGCTTACAAAACATGACTTTCTTCAAGAGCTAAGCCCTTCAATCTTTAAAACTAAGTGGTCATAAAAATGTGACTAGACAGTGTATATTTAACATGTAGGTCCAGATCTGTATGGTGGTATTTGAGAGCTTACCCTCAAATTATCAGAGAAATAAAAAATAATCTAAGAAACTAATTATTAGTTACGCAAAGAAAACAGACATATGGTTTCTAGAGAGTGTGCTACTTTGTCCAGTCCAGTATCTGGAAATCTTTGTGTAATATAAGATTTGACTGCTCAGCTCAAAGCAATCAAAAAAAGTGGTGTTGCCTTTTCCCAACATTAAAAAGCCAAAAGTATCTTAGCACCCCTCTTGTTTATACAGTTTACTCCCGTTTTCGACAGCTAAGTAAAATGAATCATATGTTGTTGTATGGCATGCCTGGGGAGAAGGCCTGACATCCATAATTATGTGGTTTAACAAGTTATGTTTGGAAGAACTTGGCCTGAGCAGTGCCTTGAACTTAACCCTGGTAAACCCCAGGCATTTTCATCTGACATCAGCCTCAAACCACACAAATGCATTTTAAACATTCCATATATCACAGCCATCGTCCAAAATCTCATATAAATCCTTCCCAAATTCGTGGAAACTGATATATCCAATCATAGGCAGTATCGGAATGTAAAAGAAGGTCATGATAGGTATCCAGACATTTTTTGGCAATATAATTATACACTCCTAGTATTTGCTGTTCATTATAAGGCTTAACAACAATTGTGTATTTCATGCTCTAAATAAATAAAAAATAAAAACTTCCCTCACAGCAATCAAGCCTTCCACGTATCTAGG
The DNA here is from genome assembly GCA_034509265.1 of Microcambeva bendego. NCBI lineage: Eukaryota > Metazoa > Chordata > Actinopteri > Siluriformes > Trichomycteridae > Microcambeva > Microcambeva bendego. The sequence continues at coordinate 11,639,766 of JAYDZG010000039.1, forward strand.
CAACAGAAAGATACAGTGTGAATGGGCATAGTGCTTGGCAGTTGTTGCTAGGAAACTGCATGAAGCGGATGCGCTGACAAGATCACACTCTAATAGTTCAGGTTTGATAAAGCCACACACATAAGGAGATGAGGGACGGTGAGGCTGAGCATGCCATGCATCAAATCTAACCAGGCTCTGGAGGGCCTAAGCTCTCCTAACAACCAGGAATGCAAAAAAAAGAGTGAGAAGCAAAAGTAGGCCCACATTTCATAGATTGGACCTCATTTGCATATAAGTGGCATCTAAATAATTGAAAGGTTAAAAAAAGAAGTGGGAAGCTGGATGCCTGGCAGCGAAATCTATTAGCAGGGCCGCAGAGGTACACAATGACATGGAGCGAGACAGCAGTGGACACAAAAAGGACAGCTAGCAGAGTTCGCTGGTGGACAGCCGTGGGGAAGGAGAGAGCTAGTGTCGAGAACTGAGAGAAAGATGGAGGGAGGCAGATGCAAGAAGACGAATAGTGATGATATGGGTCATTAAGTGCTATGGGAACACTAGAACACTTACCCAAACTTGGAGGACAAAATTGTCATTCTGGAAGAGACCATTTTCTTACAGTCTTTTCTGCAGTATATTTGTCGAAACTCAACAGAAGGGGTAAAATGAGAGTGGAGAGTAGCTTCAAGCTCAATTCCACCAGTGCTTTAACTATCATTTACATAGAGTGAACTTAGTTCAACTTTATTGGATCACCAACATGTCTGGTCGTTTCAATTCCTGTTTTTGTAATTTATAAATTTTCATTAGCAATGAATGACATTTGACAGTTTTAGTGCGCCATGTCCTCTGCTGGAACCCAAAGGGACACCTGTTGTCTGGCTGAAAAGTGATAAAATGACAGAAGATCAAAAATCACAACCTTGCCTTTCAAAATGCAACGGCTAAAGTCACTGAGCTGCTGATATCAAAAGAAAGAATAATGAACAAGTAACACTTCTGGTGTTCATTAACAAGTCATCTGCTTTGGCCAGATAACTCTGCTTTAATAGAATAGCAGCTTTAGTGTATCCAGAACCCAAAGATATTTGCAGAAATGGCACAGAAATATGTGAGAACTTTGTTCTAGGCAAATATGTAATTAAAGAAAACTGTGTTCCAGAGAACACTTTTATAAAAGTAAAAGTATCCTTTTTATCAAAATGATTGTGAGTGAGTCACACTTACTGCCAGATCTGCAACAGAAGTATCATCCAATTTGTAGTTTGCTTGATTTAAAGTTTACTTGACTTGTTCAGGGAATTGCAATTGGTCACCCATAAAACAATGTGGCAACAATAATGAGACAACAATAATGAGGCAACGATATGTGTAAAATACATAAGATATGTTTGGTGACCTTCACAGATCAGGCAATGACTACAAAAATGCAGATTATTTTTATTGTATGCTGGTAATAAGGATCTTAAAACAACTAAGGCTGTAGAAAACCTGTTAGAGAGGTGAATATTTGATTCAAACAGCACAGTTTGAGACTCCAGGCCAAGCATAAAGGCATGCCAAAAAGTTTTACTTCTAATACCATACAGAGTAAATACATATAACATATGGTACATTATGGGAATGATTAGGTCTGCTTCCACACACCAGGCCCTAAGAACCTTGTTAGCATGCCTTTAATAGGTTATAATTTCAGATGAGGATATCATTGTTCTGTATATCAGAGCATGATTCTACCTCATGTGTCATTAAGTGAACATCTAGTACTAACCAACAGTACCTAGTCTCAACTATCTTAATTACTTTTTTAGATTCAGAATCATTTTATTGTACTGTTGTGTATCTACAATTCGTATTGTAATGTTTTTCACTTTTTGTTCTGTGTTGCACCGTGATCAGGGAGGAATGCTATTTCATTTCAATATGTACTTGTATGTAGCTGAAATGATCTCTGATTATGAACATGAAACTGCGTGTTAATGCTCAACCTCAAACTCATTGTCCAGCTGACTGGGTTGCCTACTTGATCGGCTGTTTATTTAGGGATCTGCCAGAATCGGAATTCCTAAGAAAATGACACAATGATGACCTCTGCAGCCTGATTGATGTTGGTGTCCACATAGAGTCAAGGAATAAGGGGGGAAAAGATTGAGTCAGATGAAGTTGGAGGGGAATGTGTTAGTCACAAATCTCTTCAACCAGGGCCAGCATCAGTATTAAGGAAAAACAGGATGAAATGCATAAATAGCTGCTGCACTACTAGCATACACATTATCATGACATTAGTATGTATGTGTCATTATAGTCCTATGAATAATCCACTGAACCTCAAGTTCCAAGAGAGACAGACAACCGAAAACTGGGACTGTTCCAGAAGCAAAGCATGATTTTTAAACAAAGAGCTTATAGCCATAAGTCAACATACTTTAACCCTACGGTATATTTATGTTCCATAACCTGACTTGGAATCTAATCAACACTGGTTTCCATGTGATCAGACCTCTTTTAGCAATGTTATCGTCCAGTCTGGAGAACATGGAGCACAATGTTTTGTTGACCTTAATAGGACTGCACTCCGAAAGGCTCGGTATGCTTTGAAAAGAGGAAGGCTGAAGAGATGAAAGTATTGGCCCTGGCTGCCTGGAATGAAGAAAAGTAAGATTGCCAGAGTTTAAGTAAAAAAGCTGAAAAGGTTGGATGATAGACTTTGGCAGGACTGCAGTTTGAGGAAACCACCCTGATCGTCCAAATTGGAACCCACTGCATGAACTTTGGTTCTTAAAACTGGAGGCTTAAAACTTTTTTGCACCAGATTTGATTTTAATTTGATTACAAGGTAGAAAAAGAACACTGCATCATTTAAGGACACCGGGCTTCCTTTGCTCAACTTCTGCATGTTCGAGCAAAGGTGCTTGGGAAAAACCTTTCATGAGAGAGTATACTCAATAATTACTTCCGCTGGACAGATAGTGAGATAGACTAGTTGTTTTTTTTTCTTTTGCAATGATCCAAACAGCAGGATTGCTGCTACAGAATACATTTAGCTCGAAGCAAAAGTGTTCTACCTGGAGTGGGAAATCAATGGGAGATTGGGGTAGGGGTTGAGTGAAAGGGGCCTTTTGCTACACTGAGTCTCCTAGAGTATTGCTTTGGGGCAGGGTTGCGCTGCAGTGCTGGCCTTCATTAAGCTCATGGAACATGAAGAATAAAACAGTAAGACTAAAAGAGAAGTAAAAATAGCAATTGGTGCTTTGGTGCTTTTCTTTTCAAAAGACACTAAAGCCAGACTCTATTATTGAGGACAAACACAGTTTGAAAGTATTTATTATAATAGACTTGCGTTAAATAATAATTAAAAAAACCCTATATATACTATATTAGACAACAAAACTTGCAATTTGATCAAGGATACCCTCTAATGGTGACTTTTGAAAACAGTGGGATTAACAATGTAGTGAAAGCGCACAGCCTTTCACTTGATGCTTGGATTTATAAAGATAACTCTTATGAATACTAGCCAAACAATTCAGTTCATTTGAATATTTTAAATCCATTCACACACTATTAACCAAGTTTATAATGACCACGTAAAGTGATGCAAAGTTTAAAAAGAAAATCATTCAGTCAGCTCAACATCTGAAAGGCTACATGCTGACAAATCAACTATATGAAAACAAACATTTTCTGAGTGTGTCTGGGAGTGCACTGGAGTGAAAATCTGATGTGTGAAGTAGCCCTTATCAGTTTTTCATTACACTTAGTAAGACGATAAATGGGTGGGCATGACGAATCATCATGGAACAACACAGCATGCCCAATGACAATGGTTCTCAGAGTCTTACACAGAGGTGGCAGAAACACAAAACTTTACTGTACACTATATGCCCAGAGAGCATTGTTGGACAAAATGGTCATTATAAACTGTGTACCTATGAGTTTTTCTGCATTCATCTAAAAAACATACAGGTATCATCATAGATGTTTACCCTAAGCCTCTGATTTCTGTTTGAGGCACCTGCACTAGTGGGGCTGTTGAGTGTACACATATCAGAGGTGGTGCATAAAGTCTCCTTGCTTAGTACAGGGGTGGTACAAGCGGCTACGTAATTACAAAAAATACGATAATTATGGGCAAATGTAGCATTAAAATTAGTATCTAAATGTACTCAAATAGTACATTTAACTGCCACAGACCACAACAGCAAATCAATAATACCTGTCTGCTTATAAATCAATGAATGTAAAAACCACAGACCCAAAATCAGCTTGAATGACAAAAAACACCCTCAAAAATATCTTTAAACTGGTGTCCATATTCTTTTAATCTGCACTCCATCACTGTGCACTGTGCTTAACGCCAGGAACTGGAAATACAGCTGAAAACCATTTCCCTGCATTTGATATATGTTATTTGAGTGAAATGATAGTTATGGTATTTTTAGGTTTGAACGACTTTTTGTTAGTTTGTTTAACATCATAATTTACACCCATGACAGAAACGGTACTGACTCGAGGTGGTAAGTAACACAATAAATTGACTTCATTACTGTAATTTTTTAGGTATTTGTACTTTACTTGAGTATTTCTGTCACTCAATCCTTTGCACTTTCAATCACTACATTTCAAAAGAAAAATCTCTTTTGACTCACAACAGGCTCATTCCTTTAGTTGTAACTAAATAAATGTATTTAATGATTTATTTTATCTCTTTACTTAGATTTCCCCAGCACATCAGTGATTGCAAACCAAATCATTTCCCAAACTAATTCAATGGAATCAAATCAGGGCTGTGTTCTTATATATGGGAAAGATTGGTTCATTTTGCTCACTATCTATATATATATATATATATATATATAAATAAATTACACATTTTAAATGGTCTATTCTCATGCCAGTTGAATTTAAATGGTTAAATGTAATTAATATTAATTAAAAAAGTAAGCTAAATGTTTTGCGAAAGGTCAATTTTTGTTGCAATTACTTCTACTTAAGTTAAAACTTCAACTCTTACTTAAATAATTATTTTACTACATTTTTAGATTAGTACGAAACTTGTGTACTTCTGACACCTCGGTTCAAAAGGTTCATCGGTTTGGAAGGTTATATAAACTACATTCAAAACTGTCCCATAAACTCATAAACTGAGATTCCTTTAATTTGAGGGAAATATCCTGCAGACAATAAGCTCTCTTCACTTTTGAATAGTCCAGTATTGTCATCACTAGACTGCATGAGGTGTTTCAAAATGTCAGTTTCATTCTCTTGCCTCTCTTGCCACCAGAGCGCTGATATGAATATACATGACAATGGTCTAGCTCTGAATCATAACAAGTCAGTTACTATGCCACGCTAGGAAGTCTTCCCAGTGCTGAGATTCGACTTGATTTGCATACTATTTCTGTATGTAATTTTCCATAGCAGAGACAGGGGCTTGATGGGGCCTAATGCGACGTCTGACACCTCCAAAGCCCTGTAATTATACCCCTGACCTGCTCCTCAGACATATTCTATCCAATTAATTGCTAACACAAATAGAGCTTCAGGTGGTCTAGGGTTCATGTGAAATGCCATGAATACACAAAGCCAAACTTTCATTCGACAGAACAAGTTTCTGTAACAGCATTAATGACATCTTTCTCACTGATTTAATGACCTCGTTATGAGCTGCACTCAAAATAAAAGTAATTTTAATAATTAGCCGTTATGCTAGTCTTAATACACAATGGGTAGGTTAAATGTAATTATTTAAGCTATACATTGTCAATATTAAGTATATATCTTTATTCACATATCTCAATTTTTATTTAAATTAAAGACTTACCAAATGGGTTTAACAAAGAAGAATTAAATCATGAATTATGCATTTAAGATCTACAGGTGCATCTCAAATTAGAATGCCATGGAGTTCATTTATTTTAATAATTCAATTCAAACATTAAACATGATATTAAATAGATTCATTACGAACAGAGTGAAGTATTTCAAGCCTTTATTTCTTTTAAAATGATGATTATGGCTTCAATCCAATGAAACTCAAAAATTCATTATTTTTGAAAAAGTTCAGCATTGTAGACTCATGGTGTCACACTAATCACTGCATGTTGTAATTGTTAGTCATATGCAGACAGAACCTGCGATTCATATGCTCACACTATACAAAAGTATTTGGTGTGACTGATACGACCAGGGTGCGCACACTGCACCTGAAACACAGCCCTAAACATTCAACAGAATACTGTGTATCAAAATAGGTGAAAAAGTGCATAGAATTATTTACGTGTGCCATGTTGTGCACAAAAAAAGAAGAAACACACATGGACCCGTAAGTGGCTGGGGACACGTGGACAATATGGTTTGTTCATTTAGCAGAGAAAACCGAAGGTGTGAAGTGACTGTATGTTAAGCAAATTAGTGGAAAGTTCAGTGGAAAGAAAATATGTGGTGGAAAAAAAGGAATAACACCATAAAATGTCATTCAAGAATTTGGGGGAGATTCATAAGCAATGTACTGCTGCTAGAGTCAGTGCTTCAAGAGCCACCACACACAGACATATCCAGGACATGGGATACAACTGTCCGCAGAAGCACCTTACCTGTGCCAAAGAGCAAAATGACTGGCCTGTTGCTCTGGGGTCCAAAGTCTTGTTTTCAGATGAAAGTCAATTTTGCATTTCATTTGGAAATCAAGGTCCCAGAGTCCAAGATGCTGGAGGACAAGTGTGAAGTTTTCACAATCAGTGATGGTTTGGGGAGCTATGTTATCTGCTGGTGTTGGTCAACTGTGTTATACAAGTCCAAAATCAGCGCAGATGTCTACCATGACATTTTTGAGCACTCCAAGCTTCGCTCTGCTGACAAGCTCTTTAGAGATGCAGATATAATTTTATTTTAACTTTTTTCCAGCCAGACCTGGTACCTGTCCACACTGCCAAAAACACCAATGTCGGGTTTAATAACCACAGTATCACTGTGCTTGATTGGCCAGCAAACTAGCCTGGGGTAAACCACATAAAGAATCTATGTGTACGAGCTGAAAGCACACAGAAGCAATCATGGCTTCCATAATGCCTTAGCAGTGCCGCATGCTGATCACCTCCATGCCACACCACACTGATGCAATAATTCATACAAAAGGAGCCCTAACCATGTATTGAATGCATATACGGTACATCCTTTTTACTAGATCAACAATTCTGTATTATTTTTTAAGAATATTTCTTAAAATATAATATACTGTTTTTTTTAAGCATTTTAGGTTTTTATTAGCTGTAAGTCATAATAATAAACATTACAAGAAATTAATGCTTGAAATAGATCTGTTTTAATGAATCTATACAAGTTTCACATTTTGAACTTGATTACCTAAATAAATTCTACTTCTTGATGATATTCTATTTTTTAGATGAATCTGTATATTATTACCTGCAAATCATTCATTGTAGGCAGTATAAACACAAGGTTTCACTTTTTGCCAAATCAGCTTTAATATAAAACCATTACTTCCTCAGAAAAGGAATGACCAAAGAAACATGGACCATCCTTCATCCGTTCAGACTGTTGTGCCATTATGCTAATGGGCTGTACTTAATATTCTATGATTTGCTGACTACTGTTTTAACAAATGCTATGTATAGACTTTTTCAAATGTGTAGTATCATATTCAGATATGACTTAAATTTACCATAGCAGGCTAGCCTACAACTAGCCACCACATTTTATTAGCACAATTTCTGAACGCATTATTCCACTACAAAGAAAATGCTAAATTGGTGATGAATAAAAGGAAAAATAAATGACCTTCTATTAACTGTATTTAACACAGTTTTGGGACACCATTTTCCTGGAAGAGATCTTCATAATAACTTTCATAATAATTGAAATGTTCCATAATATAAATTTGATTGAAAGTCAAATTACATTTATTTGCAGTGGACCACTTCGAACATACCAAGTAGTTCATATTTCTCTAATCAGTTATTCGACTGTTCCTCTAATTCAATTCAACTTTTGTGTCATTACACAATGCAGGAAGTGTCAGGTTACATTCCAGTGCAGACATACAAAGACTTAGCACAGGGGATAAGGGACAGAGAGGGGAAAGAGGGGTAACCAGAAAATCGGCAAAAGTAAACTAGGGATTGGTATCCTAGTTACCTTTGCTAGCCTAGCCCATACACCCACTTGCTTATCCCGCTTTTGTTCATGTTCGCATGTCCATCGTCAGTGTCTTCCAGTACGAATTGAGTCCGCGGATGCCGTCGGGTCTCATGGGCGAACAATAGGGAGTGCGAGGTCTTGTAACTGCATGCTGAATGTTAAGTCCCTACAGCCTCTCCAAAGTCTAATAATGTTTGTGGGTCATAGACAATACTCATCTTGCACATTATGGAAAAATAATGTATACACTAAGTAAACTGGAGGAGAAGCCCAGCTGCTACAGTCACATGTGCCGCCTGAAGAGACTTGGAAAAGTCTCTTGTAAGAGACTAATTTGTCATCCATCTGTAATTACACTCTGCACTGTAGGCATGTGGTGAATTGTGCAGTTTGGCTGTAGGCAAAGTGCAAAACTGAGGAGTGGACTTTAGCCTAGCTATCTTGCTGCTCATTTGGGCAGTCACTCGGTGAATAAAGCTATGCCGCCATCTGTTCAGATCAATAGGAGGGGGTGCTTAGCCTCTCGCTCATTGAGCCATTTCCAAAGTACAGAATATTGATTAAACTAACCTTTCTCTGTGGCTTCAAGTCCCACTGGCCAGCAGTGCAAAGTGGGAAAGCTTGGTAGCATTTATGTCATAACACTAAACTATAGTCAAAACCAAAAAAAACATTATCTACGCAAGTCTCCGAGACACACTGAGTCATATCTATTGCTGTCAGAAGATGCTGTTTTCTCACTCACAAGCATGACAAAGCTGTCATTTTATACAAAGACTTTGTGATGTGTGCGAGTGTGTCTTTGAATTAGTGGTGATGTAAACTGGGTTTTTGTGTGATTGTGTGAAGGGTCCAATTTCACACAGATTCAAATGTGCAGTAACCATAGATTTTGTCTTGTCGATCTCACACAGAAGAGCTTCACATTTTTTTAACTAGTCTGAATCAAAGGTAAAATGTAGTGTCTGTTGCCAGTAAATGTATGGACCATATTTTGCTGATGGATGTGAACTTATTATGCTCCGGTGTTTTAGTCACACCCATTGCTAAAATGTAAGCCTAAAATACAGTTTTAGTGACACACCCACTGACCATACATGCAGCCCTGAAATACAACAGGCACACTGATGCAATTTGTGTTTGTCTGCTTTTATGGAATTTAACTAGCCGTATCATTATCAGTGGCATGGAAAACCAAGTGGACACAATAAATTCTATATAAACAGAATCCCACTCATCACTGAAACTACACACGAGCCTACTTGCCAAGGTAATTAAAAGACTAGCCCACCTCATCAATAAAATCTCAAAAAGCAAGACAAGGATCTGACCAGCAACAATAACTGCATTTCATCTCTACAGCCAGTAATACAGAATTATAAAATAGTATAACATCATTGTGCTCTGCAACTATAATAACACCCAGAGTATTTTAGAGCAGGGAGACCCATTGCCAAAAAACATGCCTTGTAATAATTCAAAAGAGACTCAACGGTGACATTAATTTCTTGTGGTCCCAAACGTTTAATCTCCAGTTTTTGCTCTAATGGCAAGGTACTGAATTTAATTTGGATTAAATTGTCTGCAACTAACAGATTA
>JAYDZG010000039.1:11729437-11741661 GCA_034509265.1 Microcambeva bendego
TAAAATAATAACAAAATTACAGCGCTTTTCTATTCAGTCAGATGTAGAGAAAGTCCTTAGTGAGTTCTGGATATTTTTATAGAACCAAGCTAGCTTCCCATTATATGCACCACAAGCAATACTGCAGGCCACTGAACGTCTCTTAAAATCTTTTTCATTATGATGAAACACAACTTCCTAATTCAAAAGAACATGAAACTATTTACATTCAAAATTTCGAAAGGTCATTGAGAAACCATTAATCGGTTGGAATCTGCAATCTGTTTTGCTCCCAAATGCAGATCTCACACCAGAACTAGAGACATATAGTCATAGCAGTAGTTATAAGGATTGCCTAAATGAAAAGTGTCTGCTGTAAGATAAAGAGTAAGGGCTGCTGTAAAAACCATCTGTTCTACTCAGCATTATCATTAAATCTGTGTTTCTCACATGGATAAATACAACAATGAAATAAATAAAATCAACTGCAGACATTGTACGGACAAAGTTTGCATTAAGTGTTGCCATTTATCAAGCATTGAGAAAATATTGACAAAACCTCAGACCTAATTGGTTACTGGGACTCATCAGTAGATGACGAGACTGTGTAAGTACATAAGGCTTGCTCGTCAAGAAAATAAAGGTTCAGGGAACCAAACAAAATTATCTATGACAAGGCACATCCATGTGCTCTCAGACTAATGATGCAATAGAAGATAAACAAATAGCCACTCAAAAGGAATAGCAGGATGACATAAAAGGAAGATCAGTTACAAAACAATATCAAGCAATGAACGGCAAGCCGACCAACCAAATAATTGCACTAAACAATGTTTTTTCCATAACACAGAGATGGCCATCTAAAATGTGTATTTACATTCTTATAACATCTTCAGACCAACAAATTCCATGAGAATGTGCTGCAAAACAAGATTTTCTTTTTGGAGCTGACCATGAGAGTGGATTACATTGTAGGCAAGAACATTGGAAAACTGGCCATAAGCTTGTTCAATCCCTCATTAAAGACCATGGACATTAAAATAGAACCATTTTAATTTTTTTTGTTTTTCAACAGAGGTCAGAAATGTTCAATAAGAACAACAAACGACAATTAAAGTTCCCAATAAATCCCAAAGGTGTTTATTGTGATCTGTGTGGCTGAGATACCTAAACTGATGTATTTACTTTATATATAACATCTTAATCACATGCACTAGGAACTCATGTCACATGAGCCTAAACCATGACTAATACCCTCATCTCTGTTGGTCTGACAATACACCCATGGAGGATTTATCAATTCTACAAGACGACCAGATTGATGCATGGCGTGTGTTTAAAAGTGACATGTGTTGCTGGCAGCTGCCTGGAGAGTCTCCTACAGCTTGATGGATAAGTTAAAGTCCTGTGATAAAAAATTTCCATGAGGAAAACAAAGTTTTTGAAGTCTGCTAAAAGCCTTAGTATGAGATAAAAAAAACCAACACCAACAAAAGAAAAACCCATTCAAATGTCAGCTTAACACTACATCTACAGTCTGGTCTGTCATGCTACCAGCATGCCCATTTATTGTTCACAGTCACTGTGAAAAATACTGGTGGACCCTGTGACTCAAGTCAAAGCATTTCTAAATGTTTTGCACCAAAATACATTCAAACGCTTTCGTGATGCTCATTTAGCATCAGGCTGTTTTTCTTTACTGACTGCAAATTCAAATACATAATTAAAAACAGAAACACCTCATGCCTGCTGCAATCAACATCTGAGTGTGATTTTATTTATTTAATACATTTTATTTATTTATTTTTCCACTAAAATCACTTCAGAAGCAGTGTGACCCCTGCAATGTTCAGCGTCACAATTAAACATGATTACATGTACTAAATGGAATCATCCCCACCAAGTATAAGGATTTTTTTTTGTTAAGTTGATGTTTCAGACCCCCTTAGGATCTTAACACAGCTCACCCTCATCAAGATGTCAATGGCTCTAATTAATATGGCATACTAAACAATAAAAAAACAATAAAGACACAAAATTATAACACCATAAATTGAGATGTTCCAGCCGACATAGTTATTAACACGTTTAAATTCCATGCTTACATGTGAAGGAAAGTTTTGGACAGTCCAAAGGCCCATTAAAACAAGGCTTGACAAGTTGGTGAGGGAAACTAGAGTGGCATGCAGAGAGCCTTGACCTTAACCCCCTAAATACTCATGGGATAAATTACAAGTCAGGCTTGTTGTTCAACATCAGTGCCTAATCTCTCAAAGGCTTTTGTGAGAGGCATTTCCAGAAAAGTGTAGGCTGTCACAGCTGTAGAGAGGCCCAGTCCATATTCATGTCCATAGTTTTCAAATGGAATGTCCAAAATACTTAGGGGTCAGGTTTCTACATGCTTTTGGTCATACAGTGTTTAGAGACAACTGCCTTTTAATGTCCTCTGACTCCTGTTTTACTGTCTTCCATATTGAAGATGGATTAGTAATCTGATAGGTGTGCATTCCGATGGCATTGTCAAGATCATCTGACTGTGAACAGTATTGCATCTTTTATGAGATTTTCATAGTAGTATAACCACCTATATAAAGTGCATCTATCAATTGCATGTTTTGAAACTGTGGAAGGAAACTGGAGCACCCGGAGTAAACTCACACAAACACTAGGAAAACATGAAAACTCCACAGAAAGGATCCGAGCTGTCCCACTTGGGGATAAAACCCAGGACTTTCTTGCTGTGAGGCGACAGTGAGGCGACACTAGTTCATGACAAATTGTAACCTCCTCTCAGGAAGATGGAAACCAATAACATAATTGCCGCTTGTTTTTGAAAAGGCTGTAAGCACAAACACTGCAGAATTGCTTCCTTCTATGGGAAGCTTACCTTAAAACAATTGAAGCCCAAATCGATAATAATTACTTTTATAATACAAGTCAATCAAGCTAAAAACAACTTCCTTTAATTTCACTAAGACATTAGGAAACAAACACTAGGAAAACATGAAAACTCCACAGAAAGGATCCGAGCTGTCCCACTTGGGGATAAAACCCAGGACTTTCTTGCTGTGAGGCGACAGTGAGGCGACACTAGTTCATGACAAATTGTAACCTCCTCTCAGGAAGATGGAAACCAATAACATAATTGCCGCTTGTTTTTGAAAAGGCTGTAAGCACAAACACTGCAGAATTGCTTCCTTCTATGGGAAGCTTACCTTAAAACAATTGAAGCCCAAATCGATAATAATTACTTTTATAATACAAGTCAATCAAGCTAAAAACAACTTCCTTTAATTTCACTAAGACATTGTAACATCTAAAAACCCAATTAACATTTTTTTGCTGACCTTTTACCATTTTTTAAAAGAAATTAGCAATTTCATACATGAACCTGAACTCATTCTCCCTGCCGTCCTTTTTAGCTAGGGCATCTACATTCAACCTGCAGAGGGAATCCATGACTAATCCCTTGGGGAAAGAAGCCAGCAGACATGCATGAGCTAGTGAAAATGCAGTTGTATCGATCCCTTGCCGATCATTGGAAAACAACTTAATGAACATTCGCGAGGCCTTCACACAAAGCATCAACTTGTTCCAGGCAGATAAGTGATTTCAGGGAGTGAGAGGCAAAAAATAGAAACATTCTTGATGTCTGAGAGAGGCTTGAGGCAGCCTCATTGATTTATTGAGCCTGAGCTCCTGATAACTGATGCGGAGATGATGATGTTCTAGGAGCCCCTGGGATCACAAGGGCCTGAAAGGAGAGGAGTGATCACTGAAGGGCAAGGCACTCGTTTTAGACTCGTTTTTCACTATTGTTGCCTGCTTAAAATGATGGCCAGTGTGCTGGAGTGGATGGTAGCAGCATGTGGAAGGCTGTATTCTGTTTTTTTATATTCTGTCGACCAAATCATCACATTAAAAAACAAAACGCATAGGGACTGTGATGACAACACTCTCAACCTTGTTGGACATCCTGTTCTAAAGCCTTGGGCATTATTATAACGTTGTCTTTCTAATTGCACATCCGCACACAGCAGGCTAAACACTTGGAAGACTTGCCTCAGGACATTGGGTTAGTCTGTACTGACTGTTGGGCACAAATTCTCACAAAGATAATTGGTCGCAATATACAGATACAGGCATTCCCTCCATAGATATAGCTGACATAGTTCATCCAAGTAAAAATCTTTAAAAAGTAAATGTTTTCAATGCAACTGATGGAACTTTGGACACAATTTGGCCAAATTGGAACTCTGTTCATAAACCATAAGACCCCACTGATCAAATGTTATTCTGTTGGTGGAACTGTATTTAAACATAGCAAAGTCAGAGCTCTGATCCTCCAACCAAAATACAAACTCAGCAGCATCATATAAACAAAAAGTATCATTAGGAAGATGCATACATAATGTGCATGTCAGAAAGTGGTTCAGTTAAGTAGTGCCAACAACACAAGTGTTGCTAAAATAGATCCCAGTTTAAGCAGTGTTTAAAAGCCCTAACAACAAATCTACACATGATACAATACTATGAGAACACACACTACAATGTCATTGCCATGCAAGTATTATTATATCCAACTAAAAGTCAGATTTCTTTTTAATGCATGTGCTCTAGGGATGACAGTGACTATAGTCAGCAGTTGTATGTTGTCCATGAACATTTAGCCAATGTGTGCCTAATAAAGTGCTCAATAGATGTATGTAAAAAAAATTCTAGGTTTCATATTTAGACAAATCAAACCTCTCTGCCTCTTATCTTGCCAAGAAAATGATTCTACATTTTTCCAAAGCACTGTTTGTTCCATTTTTTTTCTTTTTTAACACCAGATGGGCTCAATTCAGCACCCGATCATGGGCAGGAAAAGAGATTTTCTTTGTGTTTTTCCTCCTTGAGAAAATGCATGGCTCGACATTAAATTTACAAATGATTATAAAGCTACATGAACAGATAAGGCAGAAGGGAAAGAAATGCCTTTGTTATATTGATGGAATAGTGTCTGTCTGCCATGTCAACCCAATCTTAGACACATCAAACAAACATCTGTTGGTGCCCATTAAAATGCTAAAGCTAAATTGATTATTTAAATCGTGGAAGAGAGCTGTTTATGGCACTGTCTGAAGTCTGTAATTGTTTACAGCTCTATAGCCAGCATTTGATCCAGACACACAAATAAACCTGCACTGCATAAAGGGAACTCTAGATTTCATTGTTGTGTGCTATTGTAGGTATACACAAACATAATTACAGAAGAAAAATAAAAAATGGAAATTATATGCACATCTGTCCTACTCGTATCCTATGCTGCACAATCCAGCACTAGAATGTCCAGAGATTGTATAGTATTAGAGACAATTATTTTTTCTTTTGTTTTTTAATGTCATGTTTTACACACTTTGACACGTTCATGACAAAACAGGTAGTTACTGATTATACTTGCATGTCCTTGGACAATGGGAGAAAACCCACACAGACACCAGCAGAACATGCTAACAAAAATGAAAGAACCCAGACCACTCCACCTTGGAGTGATACCAAGGACCCTCATGATGTGGCAACCATGATACTCACCAAGCCACCGGGCAGCCCAATTGAAACACAAGGATTTTTTTAATCATTATTTGACCGATAGCAGAGTCGAGACTCAAATGAGAGAGTTTCATACCTCTTGTGCATCCTAAAAAAGACAATTATAAGTAATTTGCTTACACAAAACATTTAACAACCAGTCAATGATGTGTAATCGAATCTTGTGATTGGCAAACACACTGGGGTATTTATTAGCTTACATTTAATCACCCACTAGTGGATTAGATCATTCTTGACTGAAGCACGTTCATTATTGATTAGGTAATCAGTCCAAATGACTTATTTTTATTGATGGTTGTTGACAGTGAGTTTTTTTTCCTTTGGATGCATCTGAAGGTTACATTTCTATAATCCAGGATTTTTTTAACTGTCCCTTGTCAGTTTTGTGTGTGTATTTTTTTAAGAAGAGCTATGTGGTGAGAGCAATCATCATCTTACATATTAAAGGAAACTATTTAATAATGTGGTCTATCACTGCAGATAGAAACAGTTCTATGATATTATAAAAGGTCACAATATAATTTAATTTCAGCAAAATGAAACAGTGCAGTGATGTAGTGGTGGTGCTGATTTATTAAAATTATTATTTATGATGTAGGACAATCAGTCCACAAGACAAGCACAATAAATCACTTCAACTAAAAAAAATACTACATTCAATACTGACACCGATATTGACACTACACTACTATAAACTTTTGTGGAAACTATTTTTTCTTCTTTTTTTTCTTTTTGTACTGTCCAAATTTGGAAATACTCAACGTCCCTGTGCAGACATGCTTCTCCCAACTCGACTCATTGGTTTGGCTCTATAATAGACTTCACTCTTTGAGATTCATGGCCAGTAAGAGAATTTGTGAGGTCGGGCGCTGTTGACGGACCAGAAAGCCTGGCTTGCAATCAACATTTAAATTGTTCCCAGAGATGTTTAATGGGGTTGAGGTCAGAGCTTTTTCCACACAAAAGGTGTCAAACTTGTCATGTTTTTGGACTTTGCAGTGCTCACAGATGCATTTAATTCTTCTTATTACTATTATTATTATTGGTCATTCAAATCTCATCACCAATTATTCCTAGTCAGGGTCACACGGTGGCTCTTGGACAGCCATTTGAATGGAAATAATGGCACTTTGACCTTCTGTTATTTTGAAAATTGAGTTGCTAATGGAGGAATGGGAATGTGGGAGCAATGGGAAAAGTGGTACAATGTTCCAAAGGGTAAACGGTTCTAAGTTCCCAAGCTTCACAATCAAAGATCTGAGCCCTGCACAATTAAGTTTTGAAATCCTTCCCAGCATTTGTAAATCTGTTCCTACCTGGTTGTCGTAGCTTAGAAATAAAATCACATGCAACTAAAATATAAAAAAAATCCACGTCAAAACATCTGGCAGGCTTTGTTAAAGCTGAAAATGGCTTTTGTATTGTAAAACAGGCATATAAAGTGATACTGGTGCACAAATCCAATATTGCACCCCCTACTAAAGCCTCTACAGCAGATTAAAGAGCTACTTCATCATAAACTTATCAGTTCACAAAAAATACAGTTCATGAAAGAAGAGGAAAGCCGTGCGGGGGATTCTCACTTTTCAAAGTGGCCCTTTTTCTTATTTCTAAGTAAAAAAAAAAAAAACAATTTCACAAACAAACATGTGGTAGCTGCAGATTGAAAGTTCGAGAATAAGAAAATGTGCATGTGTGTATGGCTAAGGAAAAGCTTAATGAAAACAGCATTTATTACAAGATAAGAGTAGACTTTATACACTATATCGACATAATTATGTACATTTGTGGACAATGCTCCTAATTATTAAGTGAATGTGTTTCACAAAGTCATTGTCACAGTTGGATAGACTTAATAATAAAATACATTTGATTAAAACCCTTCATTATCAGATCCAGCATGGAAATTTCTTTGTATAGCCACAGCCAACGGGGGGAATGCAAATGTATTGTCATGATTTCATAAAAGGTGAAATCACAAAAAGAACCTACACATGTGTCCTTATACTTTCACCCAATAACAGCCAGTGTGACTACAGTGTTTTCAACACACTTTATATAAAGGTATTTTGAAAAAAATATATAATGCTTGGTTTGTGTAAAAATCTTAAAAGAAAAAACTGTTCTCTTATTTTCAGCAAATGTTTTTTTCTGGGTCAGGATTGCAGCTACTCTGGTTGCAAGGCATAAATACCTGAATGAGCACCAGGTAGAATCCCTGATAAATGCTACCAAATTAATTATTGTCCTCACTGTCTCATTTTTGTTCTGATTCAGGGTTGAACGGCCCCCAAGTTAACATAAGCCTCAATAAACAAGTAGGTTTCTTTTAGGTCTGTGCTAAAATAATAATAATAATAAATAAAGAAAGAAAATTGTAAAACTATAATAAAAAAATAACATTTAAATTTTTTACAAAGATGACAAAAATATAATTTTAAAGATTACAAATAAAAACAACATACAAATCTTATGTCGCTAACAAGTGGTAAAATTGCACATTGCCCTTGTAAACAATGAAACATTGTAGTCACAAAATGAATTGTGAAAAGAACTCATAATGAAGTTAATTTGCTTATATGAAGTGCATTTTGCCTATATATTTGATTACTATATCCAATGTATTGAAAACATTTACAGTCACTGTATTTTTTTTTACTTAAAACAAGACAATGTTCCTGCATTCCAATTTTGGTAAATAAAACTAACATAGCCTCCATTAGCTGGCCTGTGTTTTAATTTAATGCTTTAAAATGACCTAATCAAAGAGCAACAACGAGGTGGAA
Organism: Microcambeva bendego; assembly: GCA_034509265.1. Taxonomy (NCBI): domain Eukaryota; kingdom Metazoa; phylum Chordata; class Actinopteri; order Siluriformes; family Trichomycteridae; genus Microcambeva; species Microcambeva bendego. The sequence continues at coordinate 11,737,795 of JAYDZG010000039.1, forward strand.
CAAATGAGATTAAATAGAGCTACTCATCAGCCATTATTATGTCATTGATCAAGTTTAGTGAATCCTAGTCATTCATCAGTGAAGACGACGTGTTTGTGAGTCATACTGAACAGACTACATTTGTGAAGATGGTAGAACTACACAGCATGTGCAGAAACAGTTTGACAAAGGAACACCTTGCATATTTCTCTAATGTTATGCATTAACATCTGCTAGGCTAATGGTAATGATTCAATTACTTGATCTATTTCAATTAAAGCATTATTTACCCAAAATGAATATGCATGTGCAAGACCTTTTTGAACTTCCTCTTCATCATTTTCCTGGACAGCTTCTAAATTACAGGCTGCCTGTTTATCTTGCATGCTCTATATTCCCACTCTCTCTTTCCTGCTCATGTCTGTTGACAGTGCTTGAGCTGGTTTGGCCTACTCAAAGGACTTCATCTCACCACTTTGTTTTTAATTGACTGTCATTTTGACAATGAGGGTTGGAGGAGAAGAAAAAAAAATCCTCTTGGCCACAGTTTCCTCAATACCCATGGCAACAAATCGATGCATGAGTGGCAGTTCAGTTGGTGAGGATCTCCAGTTATTAGCTGGTCTTGTCAGTCTCTCTTGCACTATCTATCACTGGGAAAGCATAGTGACTATGAGAGTGTTTACACTGCCACTGCTCTATAGAGACAGTGCTTACTTCTGATCACAGAAAATACCGTTCAGCAGAAAAAAAGGTATTTAATAGGGAGAGGGAAAAAACTTTTAATTGCTTGAAAGCAGCCACCCAAAGATTTCACATTTTAAAATGATTAAAGTAGTATGTCACTATATTTTAGAAGTAAGAAGTAATAAAATTAGACTATCATGAAAAAGTTAATTTATTTCAGTAATTTCATTCAAAAAGTGAAACTTGTAAATTACATTCTTTCATTACACACAGACTGATATATTTAAAATGTTTATTGCTTTTATAACTTTTGATCATTATAACTGACAACTAATAACTAATAACTAATAAATAATCCCAAACTCAGTAGCTCAGAAAAATAGATTAATACTTAAGACCAATACAAAAAAATATTTTTGGAAATGTTGGCCAACTGTATGAACATAAAAAGTATGAGCAAGTACAGCACTCAATATTTAGTTGGGGCTCTTTTGGCCTGGATTACTGCAGCAATGTGGCATGGCATGGTCAGTCTGTGGCACTGCTCAGGTGTTCTGAGGGTCCATGCTGCTCTGATAGTAGCCTTCAGCTCTTCTGAATTGTTGGGTCTGGCATACCACATCTTCCTCTTCACAATACCACATAGATTTTCTATAGGGTTAAGTTCAGGTGAGTTTGCTGGCCAATTAAGAATACCCTGGTCCTTAAACCAGGTACCGTTAGCTTTGGTACAGGTGCAGGTGCCAAGTCCTGTTGGAAAATGAAATCTGCATCTCCATAAAGTTGGTCAGCATCAGAAAGCATAAAGTGCTCTAAAACCTCCTGGCAGATGGCTGCATTGACCTTGGACCTCAGAAAACACAATGGACCTACACCAGCAGATGACATGGCACCCCAAACCATCACTAACTGTGGAAACTTTACACTGGACCTCAAGCAATGTGGATTATGTGCCTCTAATCTATACCTTCAGACTCTGGGACCTTGATTTCCAAAGGAAATGCAAAATTGACTTTCATCAGAGAACATAACTTTGGACCATTCAGCAGCAGTCCAGTCCTTTTTGTCTTTATCTCAGGTGAGAAGCTGTGACAGCTGAAACCCATGTCTTCAATATGTCTGTGTGTGGTGGTTCTTGAAGCACTGACTCCAGCTGCAGTCCACTCTTTGTGAATCTCCCACACATTGAATGTACACCTTTTCTACCACATATTTTCCTTACCTTTGCCTCTTTATTAATGTGCTTTGACATAGAGCTCGGTGAAAAGCCAGCCTCTTTAGCAATGACCTTTTGTGTCTTGCCTTCCTTGCGCAAGGTGTCAATGGTCATCTTTTGGACAACTTTCAAGTTAGCAGTCTTCCCCATGATTGTGTAGCTTACAGAACTGTACTGAGAGACCATTTAAAGGCCTTTGAGGGTGTTTTTAGTTAATTAGCTGATTAGAGTGTGGTACCACGTGTCTTTAATATTGAAACTTGGACAACTTATGAAAATTCAGAAAATTATAATATTGTGAATTTATAATCATTTGAAATATATCCGTATGTGTGTAATGAATGAATACAATATACAAGTTTCACTTTTTGATTGGAATAACTGAAATAAATCAACTTTTTCATGATATTCTAATTTTATGACCTGCACCTGTATATACTGCAAGTCTGGTTGGGGTATTGTATTTGCTTTGACTAATATAAATAAGACAGCTGACTGAAAGCACTATCAACTCATTAATTAAGAATCAAAAACCTGTCATAGGTAATAATGATACGTCAGTTTTTAATTACTATAGGTGTGACTTAATAATAACCAATTCATTTAATCGCTGCTGTAGATGGTAATTAACAGTTTTTAAAACAAAAATTTAAACCATTTCAATTTGTGTTTATAACTGTGGAATCACTGGCTTTGTGCAGTGGATGAGACAGCTCATAGCTGCAAATCTGAAGAACGAAAACAAGAAATAAAATGTCATAAAACAAAAAGGACATTGGCAAAGCTCATTTCCTGCCAACGAAACAGATCACATAAATCATGGCCACACTTCCAAGTAACTGACAGTTCTATTATACATGTAAAATATAAATACAACTTGAAGTATATTGTATATCAAATAATGCATCTGTAATCCTTTCCACATTTCATTTGTTTTAATATGTATGTCCAGTGCAAATCTGTTTCATTTATGCTCTGGTAGCACAGCTGTCTATTATGCTTATACAACACCACCGCCACCCCCACATCACAACTGGGTGGCCAAAGTCAAGTGTCTTCACAGACATGATTGGGAACATGGCAGGAATTCCCTGGAATTGCTTCAGTTCTTTCCCATTGGAACTTGACCTGCTCTGACCCTGACCAAGACAAAGGGCTTGATGAGTATAAAATTAATGTTTTATTTAATGTTCCAGTTTAAACCTTGCAAGGTGCCTTTTGGCGGTGGTTTCAGCTACTACACTAAAAATTAAAAGCTTACTGTTATAAGACACCATAACTGGCATTGTGTTTAATGTAAATGCTAAGAATTTTTCTTTTCTTTTTCTAGGGGAGAATTTAAACATGCAACTACTATAAAGATTTACGTTATGCACTTTTATATTGGCCAAGGACTGTCCCACTACATTATGATTATGTGCATAAGGACCAATTAGGAAAATAAAGTTTGTTAAATGCCAATAATAAACATGTAGCTGAACATGGCTCATTAGTCTATGGTGAGATGTTGATGGGAGATCATGTGTAGACTTTATTTATTTATTTATTGAGAAGGACCAAAGTGTAATTAATAAAACTATGATTGGGTCCATCTGTGGCATCCTTTAAAATCACTGCATCTGCATTCTGCTAATAAAATTAAATACAGTGTAATGGTCAGATAAGAACAAAAACACATGGTAAAGTCTCACCGTATTGACATGAGCTTTTGAAGCATTAAATGTAACTTTATATGCATTTCCATTGTAAGTCAAGTTGCATTGTGCTTTAATTACTGTTAGCTATTGCACAAAAAGTAGTTCTAATACTCGAACCATACCTTTCTGAAGTATCTTAAGCTGATTTAGCTTCAAAAGGCAGTTTGAATAATTATTTATTTATTAGTTTTTATTAATGTATTAATTATTTATTTATTTAATACAATTGATAGGCTTTCACATTTATTGGTTGCTAGATTGTAATCTGAGTGGTGACTGCTTTATATA
>JAYDZG010000039.1:11748034-11758480 GCA_034509265.1 Microcambeva bendego
GCTGCTCTTTAAGTTTGACTGTCAGCATTCGTCTGTAAACTCTGCCTGCCTAAAATATCTGACCCCATTTGGGAACATTTTACAAATACATATTTTTGAAGTGAACAAAAACGCTTGTTAGTTCATGATGTTTGCAACACATCATCTGAAAGAAGTTGGGAAAACATTGTAATGGCACTGCTATACAGTATCAAAAGCTTTTGTCCTGCTAATGGCTTACTTATCTTCCAGAACATTTCATCATCATCATCTTTTTTCCCACCACAAATAATCAATGGCAGTGTCTCCCTGGATCAAACATACAGCCCTTGGCTATTTTTCTTGTGCTTCAAAATCGAGAGAGAATGTAGCAGCTAGCAGGCATCTGCTGCATGAGTCCTTATTCTGACCCACTTCGCTTCCCCAGGAGCTCTGAGCTAAGCAGAGCAAAAGGGCCCTCGTTCTGTCTTCATTACAGTTTGAGAAATGGCAAAGCCTTCGAACTCCAGCTACATATCAATTTGTGATTGCTTGCCTTTTTTATTCAAATGCAGCTGAGTGGAATTACTGCTCAGGAGGAAAAAAATATTAAAGGGAGAAGGGACTCTTACAGAACAGTGCAAGATGCAAAATATATCACACTAATATATTGTAATCACATACTATTCGATAGGTGATTTCTCAGGCCAGGACACATTTGAATGACTCAAGAATATTCCTTTGAGTTAACTATTGATAACACGCAAATTAAGTAAGACCACAAACTATGATCAATGATGGAATGTTAATTAGCGCTAATAACTGACCATCTGTTTGCTTGCTGAGGGAAAAGGAGGTGTGACAGAAATTGGGAGGTGACACAAATGCTGGTGTTAATTAAAAAAGCTGAGATGCTGTTGTCCCCCAGAGCAGTGGCACTGGAAATCTCTATTGCTTTGATTATGGCAGGATCTGAATGCGAATGGTGGGTTTTCTAAACATGAGGCACCAAACCCAGGTGAGTGCAAGTAGATGTATGCAGTGTGCGGAATAGCAATGATAGTCCCTTATCCCAACCGTCTCCACTCAGTCCTTCAAGGGTTAAAAATCTTCAAAATACACTCACATGCTATATGGTAAAAGTATGGGGATGTTATTGAAATTCACAGTCAAAGGCAATTTTATATCAAATTAACCTCACTTTTCACCATGGGATTAATCCAAAACACCCGAGTAAGGCAATATAAACATTTACTCATTTATCAGGATTTTAACATCATGTTTTACACTTTCGGTTGCATTCATATCAAACACAGTCAAGAACAATTTCCTATCTCCAATTCACCTCCCTTGCATATTCTTGGACCGTGGGAGGACACCAGAGCACCCGGAGCAAACCCACGCAGTTATGGGGAGAACATGCAAACTCAACAAAGGAAGAACCCAGACCGCCCAACCTAGGTCTCAAACCCAGGACCTTCTTGCTGTGAGATGACAGTGCTACCAAGCCCATCACCTCTCACTCGCTGATTGTGCAAAACCTATGGGAATTTCTGAACTGACCTTTGGTTGCCATGGTTAAACTTATGACAAGCAAATACCATAGCATTAAAGATAATTTTTTTCACAGTAAAGTGAAAATTGTCCATTTTAACCACATGCCCAAAGCAGTGGGTGGCCCTAGCCATGACACCCAGGGAGCAGTGAGAAGTTAGGTGCCTCGCTTAAGGGCACTTCAGTCATGATCTGTTGAATCTGGGAATCAAACTGGCAACCTTCCAATCACAATCTCAGTTCACTTTAAAGATCCTCCTCATGCACCCTCCATCAGCTGTAGGATGCACTGAAGTCAGCATTGGTCGAGATACCAGTGACAACCTACAAGGACCTTAATTAAGTCACTCTTAGCCTGTCTAGCTGCTGTTTGTGCTGCACACTAATGTTAATCTAGATATAAGCTGGTGATCATAATAATGTGACTAGGCATACTGCCCATCTACATCTAGCTGGTACATTAATAACATTTGACTCCTGGCAAAGAGAGAGAGCGAGAGAGAGAGGGGGAGAGAGAGAGAATGAAGACAAAGAAGAAGATAAAGAAAAGAGAATTGGGAGTGCCAGAATTAACAAGATGCAATTTCCCATGCTTGTTTTTAATTAGCAACTAAATGTGACATGGCTTGATTGCATTACGTTTGCTGGAACATAGTGGACTCAATATGTTTGATGACACTCTAGACCCCAATTACAGCACAAATGTTTGCATAAACATGTTACATTAATTTCTGCTTGAATAAGCAATTGAGCAACAGAATATTCCAATGAAACTTCCTTTACGGTCAAAATTCAATTGAAAAGTGATTTTCACAATAAATACACAACGAACATGGAGAGGTCAACACTACTGTCAGCTTTAGCAATGGTAAGTTCATTCTGGCATGTCCACTTCTAAACTGATGGAAAAACTTAATTGACAATGGACACAGTAGGTACTGTAGGGTTCCAGCTCCAATTTCTTACTGAACTTCTGCACAAAACATCATCGGGTGGACTTTATGGGAAACCATGACCTTGGCAGTAGTCTAATCAGTTTTAATGGGTGCAGTCATTTATTTTCCAACTTGCAAGATAATGCATAGATGTAGATTTTTAAGTAAAAAAAGGTGATCTAATGACATACAGTATATCCGAGACTTTAAGAGGATACAATATATTAAGAAGGTAGCTTTATCGTCACAAGCCCCTGTCATTCAATAATGTATTAATAACATTTAAATACATTTGTTCATCCTTACTGAAAGGTTTTGAAATGCATCTATTCAATGAGCTCATGGTAAGGTTTTGGTCTGTATCATTTGTCCATCTAAACAAATGATTATTGTTTTGGTGTTGTGCCATTAAAGTTACACATTTTACTTCAATAGCATGACCAATTCTGATTTAAATTGTACCTCAACTTGTATTTCAACTTGAAAGCAAGAACAAATAACTTATAGCTGTAGAGCAAAATTGAAAATATTTACAAGCCTTATACAACATTTAAATTATAAGAAGAGTCAAACTTTAAAGGCAACACAAGAATAGTTGATCTAAAATTAGGCCTTGCTGATGGTTAAAAAAAGCATGGCAATCTCTACCCATTGCTGCTAACAAGCCGTCACTCCTACATCCCAAAAAGCGGACACACAAGCACCAATAATTCATAGGCAGAATCCCACAGATAACAGCACACATGCAGCAGAGAATGTAGGGTGGAACGTTTGTCCCCTCTACATCTCTGCTAGGTCCCTGCAGTCAACACTAATCTTGGTGTTCGGTGTCTTGTATGAATGAAGGTGTGAGTGCAATGACAGCGTATCTGGGCCACCTATTCGGCAGGAGGCCGGCCTCATCGGAGATTCATCCCCATACTTGGAGGTTTCATTATTCGGTCTGGTATTTTTAGACTGTTGCACCTCGGCAGCACTAAACACAGTGGAATTTCATCGCCTGACTAAATAATGCATGGCACGTGAGCTTTCGACTTGAGGTGCGAGAAATGAGCAGAGTTGACAGAAAGCAAGAAACCAAGAGACTTCTCTTTTCACTTTAGCTCACCTCAAAAGTATTTTACTGCTCTCTTTGAGACATCGTACTTAAGTGGTTTTGAAGAAGAGTGCAAAGTTCTATAGAAAGAGAAGGAAGAAAAAATGTCCTATTTCCACAGACCTCTGGCCATTTAGTTGAACGTCTCTAGAAGGGTAGTTTATAGAAGCAACTACTGCTAACGGGTCTGAAAAATAAGTGATTAGTGATACAGTGATTTCAAAATTTTGTAGATGAAAATATTTTCGCAAATCAGCTACAGAACTTGAATTCCTGTACCCATAGCCCTTTGGGGTCGTAATCCGAATCATAATCCACATTGATATACAATAGATGACCTTGGCACAACCCTCCATAATTACCCAAGCTTTAGACCGGCACTACAATGCACTAGTTCATGCATTTTAGTGACTAGGCTCCTGTATGACAATCAAATTAACCAGGCTGTATATATTTTTGTATTGAGGAAATCAAAGCAGACATGATAAAGAACATGCAAACTCCACACAGAAAGTACCTGGGCACCCCAACTGGGGATTGGTCCCAGGACTTTTTCAGCCATAACAATAAAAATATTATTTGTATTTTCTGCTCCACATTTGTTTAAGTTTTACTCTTCAAGCTAGTCAGGTTGACAAAGAAGTGATAGCAACAACAGAATGACAGTGTCTTCCTCTAATTGAATCCATCCATCTTGTTGCTGGCCATCCTCTTCCACTTTCAAGCATAGCTGTCTTTTCCTCTCAATTAGTTTGACTCATTATGTACTCCTCATTTTATGTGCACAGAATGCTTTCCCATCAGAGAGTCACAAAAAGTAGTTCTAGAAACCATAAAAATCCCAAGTGTATGCAAACTTTTGACTGTAGACTTGCATGTCAAAAGTTGTCTTTCTCTGACTTTATTCCACTTCCTGCAGTAAAAACATTACCCAGGACTCCAAGAATGGTGACAAAACTATACAAGACCCTAATTGAGTGCTGCGTGATAGGAACTAGTGTTCCTGTGGCACAAGGCACACAGTGTCAAGAGAAGAAGAATGGCATAATCAGTTTTAGCACCCCTATGGGCACCTAGCGACCTGTCTGCAATATCACAGACAGTTCCAACACAGGCCCAAAAGCACCGAAGGTGCCATAAGTGCACCCAGAACGACCATAAGCAGGTCCCAGTGCCACTCGGCCAACAACTCGCAGTTGTAAATTCTGAGTTCCCGGATGGGCCGCAGGCACTAGGAGCACAAATGAGGCAGACCAGAGTCAGGACGGGCCAGGAGAACCAGGCGTGCTGCTGTCTGAGAAGCCATTAATCATTCCACTATGAGGAAGGTAGAAGCAAAAGGGAGATGAAGGTGGGAAGAGAAAGAGAGAGAGGAAGATGCATAGTACTGCATATTGAGCGTCTGCTTTCATGCACACCTTTTTTAATTATGAGCATTATCGAGCTAATCCTCTGCCTTCCCTCATAACTAGCACAGTGGGTATTTTTTATTCCTTCAGGGTATGCAGTGCATTCAGAATGCATATGCATCCAAACACTACATTTACCATCACAAATCAGTTATTCACTACATTGTAAAATGTATGCTGACATTACTTTTTGTCAGTTTTGATTGCCATTTCACCAAATAACTCAAGACAAAGACCGTTGAAAAAAGTGATTTTATTTATTTATTTTTAATTTTCTGGCGGCTCCTTTTAGGGGTCACCACAGTGGATCATGATCTGCATCATTGATTTGGCATTATTTTTTAACCCAGATGCTCTTCCTGACACATCTTTCATGATTTTGTTTTTCCCTGATTACTCACATTTGAGACTGCCACTGCAATGGACCGGTTTATACATCCTCGTGGCTAGGTACCTTTAGGACAGTCCAGTGTCTCCAATTAACCTGGCTGCACATGTTGGACTTTTTGAGAAAACCGGATCCCCCAAAGGAAACCCACACAAAAATGGGGAGAACATGCAATTTTAAACTGAAAAGACCTGAACCACCCCACCTTTTACATGTGTAATAGTTTGTAACTGCAGTTGACCTTACTTGCATGTATTTGGTAGGAAACCAGAACAGCCAACAGGATCAAACCTTTGGCTAGATATCTGGATAGATTTATACAGATGTACCTGGTTTAAAGTAGCAACTACTGCAAAAGTGTCTATAAATAAGGTCCTTCTCAATTCCAGTATGGATACACCCATGGCACATAGTGAGGTCAATAGATTGATATTTCGACTTGTTTTGAGCACTGACCCTATTTTGGTATCCCTGTAATGGCAGACAACTAAAATTGCTCTTTTGACTGAATTGGCACATTAATTAAGTCAACCTCCCGTACCCATGAAAATTCAGGTGGCAGAAAGTTAAGGGAGTACCCGGTGGGAGCATAATGGCCTTATGGGTATATGGCTTTAATCGTTTTGTTTCACCACATCATATCCAGGTTTGTGTCACTGAAGGTGCTTTGAAAAGGTCAGCTACAAACTGGGTCAAAACTAAATCAGGTGAACTTAGGTTAGCATAAAAAATGCCAGCCAAATGCGGCAAAACTGTGCACCGCTCAGGGGAGTGCAGCAGCAAGCTAAGAAGTGCCACCACACTCCATAGGAAATAAAAGCAAGCATAGAGGTAAAAAATGGTTTTGCTGCTTCTCATTTGAATGAGCTCTAGTGACCTGCATAGAAATCTGACCTCAATAAAGATATTTAGTATGAAAGGAAGTGGTGGGCGGATTGATCAGTGTTGGTATTGTAATCGGATTGATAATGTTGTTAGTTATTGATAATTCTCCACAAACTTCAGTACCTTTCACCCATTTATTCAGTGAGTACTATATGTAGCTGTACAAACAGTGCAACCCTCACATCTTACATGCACACCTAGCTCCCCCTCCTGCTCTGCTGTTATGTTGATGTCATTTTACTCAGAGAAGCCAATTAGCCAAGTGTGTGTGAGGTTCTATTAAAAGATTTTTTAAAGGTTTTAAAACATTTTTGTGTAGTTTTTAGTAAGCCAGTGAAGTGATTATATAATTAGTGAATATATAATTAATTCTGAAGATAAACCTCAGACTTGACTATTATATTTAAGTAATACAAGGACTTTTCATTTGACAAAAATGTTGCTGCCCTTGGTTTTAACATGCGCACGATTAATTAATACTAGAAAGTAAAAATCGGCATATTGATACATTTACTATAAATCATGCCTCACTGCTCTTTCCTGCATGAGAGCAAATAAATTGCTTTTACGTGGTCAAAGAATCAGTATCAGATTGATACCAAAATATGCAGGATTGCACAACCCTAATGCACACTCATTCAAAGCGAAGGTTTTCTTGTTCAGAAATGCATGTTTAACCAAATAGGCACATATTCTTACTAATAAGGTCAAATGCCAACCAGAAATCTTCTACTGAGCAGGACCACTGCTGGACAGACGAGATGCAGTGAGGATTCATTAGACATTGTTTTTAACACAGTGTTAAGTAAGCCGAGCTAATAAATGCAATCAGTTTGGCATGAAGGGATGACGAGCAAATAAAAAGCCAGTTTACATGACTTTTTAGGATTCACGTCACCACCCCGGTTGATGGATGAAGAACAAAATGAAATGGCACTCCCTTTCCACAGAATGACCGTATCAGTGAGTATGTATGGCAACTACATAATGATAAAAAATGAGACAGCGCGCTCATTCTTCAGCAGCCCTTCCTGTGTCTGTTTCTCATCTACTGCAGCTTGCAATCATCGACTCATCCGCAATCTCGTTCTCTTATCAGAATGAATGGGCCATTCCCACAGCAGTCTGCTTCACGCCAGCATCCCATAATTCAATTGAATGGCTTATTGCTGTGCAAAACAATGTGGCAAGAGACAAACAACAGAGCCAGAGCTTAACGGTCATCATTCTAACGATACAGTTTATCAGTAACAGCTCTTGGTTTATCGGCACTGATTACATCTTTAAAAGGAGAACCAGTATTTCTGATCAAAGATAGAGGGATTAAAATAAATAAATAAATAAATAAAAATAATATATTTAAAATGTTGGTTTGAAAGTGACATGGTGGGTCAGTGGGTCACAGCAAGAAGGTCCTGATTTGATTCACAGGTGGCGAGGTTTGTTTTATGTGGAGTTCGAATATTCTCCTTATATTTGTATGACATGTACATCAATGTGTTTTGTTTTTTCTCCAAATTCTGACAAACTTCATAGGGTTCGGATGTGGGAATGGTGTAATACACTTCCTACTACCACCACAGAGTGCTAGCGGATCCAAATTTGAGTCATAACTAAGCTGCAGGCCTGATTGAGCATCCAACGACCTGTAGAAGCAGTCTATTAGACTAGCCTAGTCCTGCTCCACAGACTCAATAAAACCAGATGTAGGAATCTGCAGACTGTGGCTACAACAGTGACACCTACTCTCTGGTCAATGCCTGCACGAGGTTCACAATGCAATTTAAAGAAAAAAAAACTTTTACATTGTTTTAAAACAGAAAGTAGTTGATGACATGGATACTTTGAGATTAGCTATTATAGCCATGATTTACTTTTCATAATTTCCAAAATAGTTTACACAAGAGGTTTCAAAGAAGACAGAGGGTAAGGAAATGAAAAGAGATTCACTCAGATATTGGATTTGACGCTGTGGAAATCAGGTCTTTGAAGGAGGAAAAGTGTGAGATGGAGGAGGATCATTAACATCGACATGGTCATTTCTGATACAGCACCATCACAGCATTATTACCGCCACAGTCAAAACAATTTCTGCTGCCATTAACCCTCAGCTAGTACTTAATGTGAGATGGAAGGAGACAACGTGAGCTGTGCATGCCCGCTAAACTTTAACATGTCTGCACTTTCAATTTAAATACTACCCTATATATTATAAAATGTGCATTCTTACTTCCAACCTGCAGTGTATTAAAGAGATAACATCAATTTATATTGAAATAAAATGTATATCTAAGATTTAATAATTGACTGGGCCATAAGCCACATGTTCAATAATTTCTTAGGTGACATAGGCAATAGTAGCACTTAGCTTAAATAAAATGGAAAGAAGCCATAGCCAAATTTGCATAGTCAATTTGTCTTTTGCTGCTGGGTGAATCCCTTATGGCTGTTCACACCTCCTTTCGCAGCCCTTAGCGTAACCATTTTTCACCCTAGCATTCTGCACTCTTTCTGCCAATCAGGGTCCTTATTCAGTGTTTCAAAACTTCAAACCATTTCACCCTAACAAGCATGACTGTTGCAGACACTGCAAATTATGCCCACAAACTGGTTGCCGTACCGAGTTTCAAACCCAGGAGTTCAGAAAGATCTGCGCTGGTGTGCAATGGAATATCCAGCTGTGCCATCTGAGCAGCATTTTGGCTATTGTTTTTGATAATTGTTTTAATGAAACATGGGAATTTGTCTCACATTCGAGCTGGCAGTTAATCTGGTAGTTAGGTTCAGCTCTCTCTACACTGTTCTTTAGAAACACTGTCATATTGAAACACAGAAGGGTATTCTGAATTAAAGCCTAATGGTTAAGATGGTTGGCTCAGTCCCCACTAAAGGCCCTTGACATTGTATTTATTAGAGTGTACACCTGACAATGATCCTAATGTTATGCCTGGATGGTGAAGTGAATAACACTGATTATCTCTTCATCGTGGTACCTCTTAGTGGGTGGAATTTATTAGGCAGAAATCTAACATTTTGTCCTCAAAGATGATGTTAAAAGCAGAAAATGGACAAGTGTAAGTATTTGAGCAATATTGAAATGGGCAAATTGTTATGGCTAGATGATTTAGTCAGAGAATCTACAAAACTACAGATCTTGAGGTGTCTGCAGTGGACAGTTAATGGACAGGTGTAGCTTTAAAAAAAATGAACTTAAACCTCAGATGGGTCACGTGGATGATGAGTTTGTGTGGCCAAAAAGAGCAGTGCGTTAAAGTATTGTGCCTTGCCAAACACCACAACCGTCCTAATGAGTTTAAGATAATCTACCAACAGCTAGGATAATCTGTTAAAAAAAACAGCCAACACTGCTCCAGGCGTGGTGAGAAGATGAGATCGATGAGCATCTCTTGGTATTGATTTGTTGAATTATGCCTTCAGATTGATCACACACCAGCCAGGGATGATTCTGGACTTCATGCAGAAGAGTGATTAAAAAGATTTGGGCATTTTCACATATCCAAAAATCCATATATGAATGAGTGTGCATCCATAATGCAGCTAATTGGCTTACCCAAATTTGCAATGCTTATTAAACCCACACATTTTGTGCTTTAATCTCCTAAACTACATTAGCATGTATTGTTTTTTAAATCTCCCTCTGAAGCAAATTGAGGCAAATGGAAGCAAAAGCAACTAATAATTAGGGAAGGTGTCCCAGACATAAAAAACCCGGGTCCATCATGTTACTTTCTTGTGCAGTATTGCAAAACAAGCTTTCATTCTCTTAATAATCTTTGCACCTAAAGAATGTCTCAGAACATTTTGACTTGAACAACCTCAGCCTTGCCTAGTTTAACATTCTAAAACTGAAAAACTTTAATCTTCTACTCAAGTCAGCATGATAAGTATTAAAAGTGAATGTTTTAGAATTAAACTGTGGATATCAGGTGGTACAGAGGTTTAATGTGCAAGCCAAACAGAACTGAGATCTTAAACTCTACAGTTTGAATCATAGCAGACCCCACTGGCTGTGCCAGACTGAACGGTTTCATCAATAGTACTTTAATTATAGCCTTCCAAAGCATTTTAATGCTACAGACAAGGCAGTAGTTTCTTTTTAAAATAGCAACATAATGCAATAATCAAAATGTTGCTGTTTATCAGGTCCTATTATAGTCTTTTGGGTAGAGCTTTGCGATATCAAAGGAAGATTGTTGGTCC
>JAYDZG010000039.1:11866406-11883712 GCA_034509265.1 Microcambeva bendego
CTGTACCAAATATTAACATTGATTTTCACAGGTGTTCAAATACTTATTTGCAGCAGTAACACACAAATAAATTATTACAAAATCATACATTGTGATTTCCGGATTTTTTAGATTATGTCTCTCACAGCGGACATGGACAATTGGACAATTTCAGACCCCTCCATGATTTCTAAGTGGGAGAACTTGCAAAGTCGCAGGGCGTTCAAATACTTGTTTTTATACCAAGGGTGTGAATACTTTTGCAAGGCACTGTTTTTGTAAGCATTTATTGCACACATATACATAAACATAGAATACCTTCAGACAGCCTTTAGTTGGAATTGTTGTTGGCTTTTAAACCTGTGCGCTTTAAGTCCTGATGCATGACCCTCCATCATTCAATTTTATTTGTATGAACAGGATATAAACCTGGTAAACAAAAAAAGCCAACAGACTACTCTAAGCCCCACTTCATGACAGTGACCCCTGTGTGTTTGGGTCAAGTCAAGCCCAGCGCAGACAAACTAGCATTCTTCACTTGATCGGAGCAGTTTGTTTTGGCCATAGCCACCACTTTCTTAAATGGCTTCTATCCATCCATCACCGTAAGCCTCTGACATGCTCTAAAAGCTCACTGTTTGAAATACAACATCTGCTGTGGCCGGCACTCGGCCTCATCTTAAAACTGGCAAGCAATCACTGTGGCCCCCCACAGTCTTGCTGAATCAGAAGGAAAGTTGAGGGACGGTAATTTAGAAGATGAATGAAGAACTTTTACCTTCCATTACAAAAAAGGGGGTGGGGGGGCAGAGGGCATCACATCCTCATTTTATTTCTTTAAGTGAGGAACCAAGGCTAAACCAGACTGTGTGTCTTATCATCATAGGAAACCCACGGTAACAATGACCCACTTACAAGGGGCAATTCAGATAAACCAATCTACTTTAATCATGTTCATCATAAAAAAACAATGTAAAGGAAAGAACATGGACATGGGATATGTGTTAAATGTATATAAGTGCAGTGAAAACTCATTTTAATGGACAAAAAGGAAGAAGCACTGGTTTGTACGATGTGATTGCCTGAACAAGCAAGATTTTGTTTTAGCCAATGAAGTACACAAAAGTGCTAAACATGTACTTTACTACTGGGAAGAAAGTTAATTTTCCATAGTGGAGGGGGTTTTCTTTGCTATGATCATTTAGTGAGGACTCAGGAATAGTTCATGTAATGTAAATAAACAGTATCCACTTTTAGCGGTTCCTCTTTGCTTTTTTCCTTTCATCTGCTCTCATTAGAGACTGCCACAGTGAATTGTGATCTGCATCATTAATTTGGAATATTTTTTACACCAGTTGCCCTTCCTGACAAACCCTCCCAATTTATCTATGAATGCATCTTTCTGGCACTTGCCCTTGTCCTTCAAAACCAGAACTAAGAACCCCCAAAAAGCAAGCCGCTGACACTTGTGTAACGCATGTAAACAGAGATGTGCATCAGCTAGAACTAGGTCTTGGTACACATCTCACAGGAATTTTAATCAATCTAACTAGATATAAGATTTTGTATGTTAAATCCAAAATCTGTTAAAAAGAGGTCTGTTAAATCTAGGCTTCACTGAGAAGGCAAAAATAAAGCCCTCTGGTTGCTGCTACCATATGAGGCTCCATGCCAAGGACAGTAAAAACTTCAGACATGTTTCCCTCTTAAGACTGCACATTTCAAGGTTCCCTCATACATTTAGAAAATGTTGAGCAGGTATCAAAAACTAGGTTAAAAGTTGAGGTGGATAGAATCATAAATTAAAATAGGAATAAACAAAATTAGAAAATTGTGAGGACTGAAAAACTGACTAGGGAGGAAGACAGAAAGAGTCGTACAAAGTTAAACCTTAAAGAAACCAAATCTATTATCTAATGTAGCACTGTAACTGAGAACTTTTCTGTTTACGGTCTTCTCTCACCAAGGTTTTCTCTCATTGCAAATGAGTAAACGGGCCAATAAATGTTTACCTTGAAGAAATTAAGTCCCTTGACAAAAACTGAATGAAGGTCGTGTCTAGAACAAGTAATTACAGCTGGTCATAAAAGAAAACAAAAATATATAACTCAGCAATTCCTCAAATTTTGAGACCAAGTATGACTCCCAGGTTCCAACTACAACCTCCAAGTAACATAAAAAGGTCAATTCTTATTTGGGGTGTTTTTCCTTCTCTGCATTGTCCCAGTTTGTGTATACTCAATTCCCCTGTCTAATTCCTCCTGCTGCACAACAGTTCACTAGCTGAGGATGATCACAGTATAGTATATGCCCCCCCCCCCACCCCCAAGACTGTGCCTTTGCATTTTGAGCACTAGACCATTGGTGCAACAAAGACTTTGTATTTGGTGTTCTATTGGCTAGAAGGTAAAAAACAGCAACATATCATTTGGCCCTGCAAGCATAGGAGTCTGAGATCAAGAAAGTCTGACATATAAAATATCCTTAATAGTTTCTCTCACAGCCCTTTAACACAAATGGGGAGTAAAGGCTCACCTGTGTGCTCCAATCCCAAAGATAAGAAGTTTTAGATTCTGAAAAAGTTCTGATAAAACCTGTTGGAACATACAGTACATCACAGCTTGCTGCCTATGGCACAGTGGAGCAGCAAACCAATAAAAGTGCCCATGCTGACCCCTGCTTAAAAGTGGCCATATAATGCACTTCAGCATCAGAGATGAAAAAAGAGCACTAGAAGAAAACAGCTTGATTGGATAAATCATGTTTTCCATTACATCCTGGGGGTGGCCAGGTGCATGTGTTTCACTAATCAGGGAAGAGATGGCACCAAGATACTGTACATTGTGGAAAGCTGATAAAAGCAGTGTGGTTCGGCTTACAATTCCCAATTTCTGGCATTTATCTAAATGATACTAAATTTTGACATACCACCTACGTACCCCTAATGCAGATGGTAGGGCCCTACCTAATTCACGGTCATAAAAATCACATCACAGATCTTTTCTTGTGTAATATACAATTAGCTGCAATATTTAAAAAGTTAAAACACCCAAAATGCCAAAATCCAAAGAGGCTACCCACACATAAATACAATATATGACATATGTAGCCATATCAGTTATGGGTTTGACCAAATATGTAAAGTGATTTATTACAACTTACAAGCATCCTCTGGATACATGTAATATTTTTAGATAATACTTGATCACATATGAAATACCTAATATTTGATAATAATATAAGGTCTGTCTGTTTAATACAACCTATATTGAGAACAAAGGTTTTTATTTCATTGAATGCGACATAGCGTGCACAACTTACATCAAAGAGACATGCAGCAAAACAATTACCAGTCTTGTTTTTGAGTTGAAAAAATTGACACAGCAGGATGATTTGATTATTATCATGTATGTCAACTGACATAAAAATTTCATATTAGTCGCTGGAGGTTTACAGGCTGTGCTATATAACAATCACCTCAGAATAACATACCTTGCAACTTATGAACTGTTTTAGGAACATGGCAAAGACTTCAAGATGGTAAACTGTGCCAATGAGTTTTTTTCGGGTTCTAACAATTTTAGTAAATAAAAAAAACATATAAAAGAACTGATAAATAGTTAATCAAAAGAAACAAATGACAAAGTAAAAATGCCAGGATCAAACTAATGAAATCCAGTGTGATCCACGGCGAAGATCTTGATGAAAATAGAAATAAATATTTAATTTTATTTCTCTCCCGAAGAGTGCAAGAGCGGGCGATCCCGGCGAGGCTTCTGTTCTGCTGGAGGAGCAGCAGGAATGGACAGAGGCGGCGCTCTGGTCGGGCATTCACCGCCTTGTGGACTCCTCAATGACTACCGTTTCAAACTAATTACCTCCGGACCTCCAAGTCCATAGCCTCTAAACAGGCCCAGCCATTACCAATGGAGCCAGCATGCAGCTTGCGAGCAGTCAAAGGCATCTATGTCAAAGCGTCAGCTGCTCAGCGAACTGGCACACCAGAGATCGGAGCAGATGGAAAACTGGCCGCACCGGGAACCATCCGCATGGCTCACGGACAGCCATAGGCACTATATCAGAGCACCGGCACTGCCACGAGCAGTCACTCAGCTCGACAGGTGTGGTGGGATGCTAACATTATTTAATTTGAACAGAAAAGCAGCCATAACCTAGTGGTTAGGGTACAGAACTAGTAATCAAAAGGACACCAGTTCAAACCTCAGCACTACTAGGCTTTCACTGCAAGGCTCTTAACTCTGATTGCTCATACTGTAACTGTACTGCAAGTCACTTTGGAAAAGGGCATCTGCTACATGCCAAAAAAAGTAATAGCAAGCTTAACAGAACTAAATAAATTATAATTAAATAAAGTGAAATAAAATTCAAAATTGGTGTTACAAATTTATAAACATTTATTCCACTTTAAAAGTAACTTAAAAAAAATAAAAAAAGTAATATTGTCATCTTATTTATGCATCAAGTCATGGCAGAAACCATGCTTAAACAATAACGTCCACAGGTTTGGTTATTAACCCTGTTATGCAAGAATTTTTGGGTAAATTACATAAGCACAAACCTGCATCGTGGAATATATAGTTCTTTCTGCTGAAATCAGAATGGAAGTGATAAATTTGCAATAGGCATTAAGAGGTTAAATAAACATTATATAACATGATTTTATGATTGCTAAATGAATTCCTTTAAAACAAATGATTAGTAAAATAAATTAGACTAAATTTAAATATTTTAAAAATTTGAGGCAACCCCCCAAAAAACTTTGGGAACCATTGATTTATGCAATACATTAGGAAAACAACCCTGAACCTGCTGCTACAGTCATTTAAATTTAAACATCTGTCTGGAAAAGCCTTTATGTGTTGTGCCATACAGCACTTTCTATTAAAGCATCCACTACATCATCTGACTGAAAAAAGAGAAAGTCGGGCTACAGCTATACAGTCTTAAACAATCTGGTTTAGTGCATCTGACTCCACCATCAGTCTGAAGGTCCAGAAATGAAGCTGCACAAGTGCAGTCACAGTAGGAACATTATTACTTTCATTTTTTAAATAATACCAGGCTGAGTTTTAGTAATGTGTGCCACATGTGACGGCCTCTTCCAGGGGCATCTCATTTGCTCCTGTGATTTACAAAATTAAAGAGGGGGGAAAAAGGAGAGAGCTCGCTTAAAACTAATAGCGGCCAATTTTCTTGTCTTGGAGGAAAAAAAGGCATGGCAAGATGTCAGCTTTTATTGGCTTAATCTGAAACAAGCTCCAACTGGAAGGGGTAGCGCTATCTGATTTTACATCATTACTTTCCGGCACTTTCCTCAGGCCAGCATCAGGTTCAGTCCCTTGGGGAAATTTGGTCTCTATTTGAAACACAAGGAAGCATTTTATTCCAGTAGTTACTTTTTTCTGCATTTAAGGGAAAGTGAAATAATTTTGATCATTTTGACAGAAAGTGCTGGTGTAAAAGCTCACTGCTTTTGAAGAATGGGGTTTTGATAAGCAGGAAGGGTCTCTGGAGTCATCCTGCATTGCCCATCCATTTAAATGATTCCGAAGATTTATTTTAATGAGACTTTTTAATCATTTCTACTCAAACAAAGTTTTGAGAAGCAAGATAAAGGGCAATACCTGAGGGATTCTGCTGTATCGATCAGAAGATTCATAATTATGTTTGGATAGACCCAAGGATCACTAAATCATTACTAAATGAACACAGTACAATAGGTCTCGACTGAAAAAGCTACATCATAGGGACATGTCTGGTTTATTTTAAATGTGCAAAAGACAGCCCGCTAAGAGTTTTTCAAAAGGCAACTAAAGGACTCTCAGACCATCACAAACCAAATTTTCTCGTCTGATGAAACAAAGACTAAACTCTTTGGCCTGAATGGCAAGTGTCATGTGTGGAAGAAACCAGGCACCGCTCATCACCTGGCCAATATCATCCCTACAGTGAAGCATAGTGGTGACAGCATCATGCTGTGGTTTTTTTTTCGGCATCAGGAACTGGGAGAATGCAGTCACATTCTTGAAGAAAATCTGCTCCAGAGCACTCTGGACCTCAGGCTGGACCTTAAGCACACATACAAGATAACAAAAGAGTGGCTTCAGGACAACCAATTGTTCTTGAGTGGCTCAGGCAGAGCCCAGACTTGAACGCGAGTGAACATCTCTGGAGACATCTGAAATTGGCTGTGCTCAGACACTCTCTACCCAACCGGATGGAGCTTGAGAGGTTAAAAGAAGAGTTAATAGAAGAGGTTTCTCCCATAAAAGAATGGGAGAAACTGAAATTTTCTGAGATATTGAATTTGGGATTTTCATTAGTTATCAGTTATAATCATCAAAATAAAAAGAAAAAAGCATTTGAAATATATCAGTCTGTGTGTAATGAATGAATAAAATATACAATTTTCGAATGGAGTTACTTATACTATATCAAACCCAGGATGTTCTTGCAGTGAGGCGACAGTGCTACCCACTTTGCCACCATGCTTCTTTCATGGAGCAGATGAATTAA
The DNA here is from genome assembly GCA_034509265.1 of Microcambeva bendego. NCBI lineage: Eukaryota > Metazoa > Chordata > Actinopteri > Siluriformes > Trichomycteridae > Microcambeva > Microcambeva bendego. The sequence goes on from JAYDZG010000039.1 coordinate 11,872,923, forward strand.
AATTAGGAGTCAACTTCTTCTAAATCTGCCTAAAACTAGAACCCTGCCTGGATGCAGTTTGGTTGTCATTAAGACTTTGTTACTATTCACAGGCACGGATTTAGCCAATATTGCCAACTAGAGAGTTTTACTAAAATCATATGAAACTCGTTGTAGGAATGATTCAGTTCTTAAACAGAATGCCCTTCCTGATGCAACATTTCTGGGCTTGGGACCAGAAAGGCAAGCTTTAAGTAACCCACTGTGCTTTGTCTGAACTCATAAATGCTGCTACCATTTATGACAATAAAAAAAGCACCAATTTATTTTCTATTGAATAAATTGACTAGAAAATAGACAATCTTGAAAGACCTTATCACCTCCAAAATCTTCCAGTCCCATTTAATGAACCAGAACACCCGAAAGAAACCCTCACAGACACAGGGAGAACATGCAATCTCCACACAGAAAGGACTTGGACAGATCCACCTGGGTATCAAACCCAGGACATCTTGCTGTGAGGCAACCATGCTACCCACTTTGTCACAGTGCCATACTACTACATCAGTTAGACAATTTATTTTGTACATTATTGAGCAATCTGGGGAAGAGCTGCTTGTAAACAGAGTTACTGGACTATAAACAAAACAATTCTGGCCTAACAACATAGTGAAAGAAAGAAAAAAACTACAATAAAAAAGCAGGTCCTTCCTAAATTGCTAGGAATGACCTTGGCTGGAGGTGTTTAGCTAAGGCAAGGCAAACGCAATCTGTCTATTACAGATGTCAACCAAATGTAAACACAAATATTTGCTGCCAACAAACAGACAGTCATCATCTAATAAACATGTGCTTACTGCGTTTCATGAAGCTGAAATAGTCATGGTAACAAACACAGTCTGTTTAATTTATTTACTCTTAATTGTGCCTCATCACAGCTCCAGTTGTTGCATTATCCACATACTGATGTTTCACAGTCATGTGAAAGGAGTCAAAAATCTTTTGAATAATTTTGCCAGGTGAGTTATATGTACATGATTACCTAACCTCAAAAAATACTTCGTTAGAAAGGTTATTAGCATGTAGCGTAAACTATTTTGGCCAGTTACTGGGCTCACTTTAGGCCCCTTTCAACATCTGCTGCCAACTTGGGAACAAGACTTTTCTGAGAGGGTGGCAAGATTTCAAAGTATTGCAATCACTATAAGTGCTTTAGCCAATCATGTTAACTAGTTCCTAGGTGGGACACAACATGGTGGGGAAAAAACGAAGGAATGAAAGCAGGATCCCAGTTTCTGAGGAAGCCCCATCTATGCTCACTTTTCAATCAAAGATGACTAAAAAGTGAAAGTTTGTTTCATTCACTCAGGAACAAAAATGCTTCCAAAAGTGACATTTCATTCAGTGTAGTTTACCAACAGAGAAAGCAATAACGGACAGAGGAGCAAACTGCTTTTCTTGGAAAGCCAGATGAAGCACCTTAGGGCTTACGGGACCATCCTGGAAACTTGCTATCATTGAGGTCGAGTAGTTCTGACTAATGAAAGACATCATATAAAGACAGAATCTGGCTTCCTCTATAAAAAACCCCGATGATGCCTCACAGGCCGGACTGCCATGAGTATTCTGGCTAACGTTGCATCTGATTCAATTGTGGATAAGATCAAAAGACAGCAAGTAAATTGGCAAGGGATTCTTATTTCATCCGTGTTGCTGTCTTACACTGAGAGCTGCCAGCCGCCGAAAAAGGAAAGTCTGATTTATGTAACTGATAACCACTTCTGAACCCGAAAAGACCCCTGTTGAGGACTCATAAGCAACGGAGGCAATTTGCTCCACAAATTGTACCATAACAGCTAGTCCAGTTCTGTCATGTTAAAATCTAGGGTGTCATGTACAAAACAATCAGATTTTCAACAAATGAGCAGGAGCAACATACTGTTAATGTAATTTGAATACATCAGCCAATTATTTGGACAGCATGTCCTTTGAACCAACGCACTTAAAGTGTAGACTGTTTCCAGTGCAGCACTTCTTACCTGGGGAAAAAAAACACCCAATATCAAGCTTTGATTATTATTATTATTAATATATATTTCCACTGGAAGTTGTAACTTCAAATTCCCCTTTTTTCCCACTTTTTGCTGTTTGTTCCACCCTTGGCCTTACTGATGAAAGCCACATTGCTTCTTTTTATCTTGTCCAAGTCTTGAAAGAGGTGTGTCACAACAACTGAAAGTCATGCTCTGCTGTTAGTGGTCCTTTCCACCTTGTGTGGACACCATTAACTATTTAACCTTTCGACACCTTTCCATCAAGCATGGCTAAACAAAACTAAGTAACAAACCTTGAGAGGTGGCTCCACCACATCAACATCCAAGCTTGAGCTTTAACATCCCTTTGCAAAAGCCAGAAATATTATTTGAGAACTGGCAGAACTATTATTTGAGAGCCGTGTGCCAACTTGAATGATTGATCGCCAATGAATGGGCACAAAGTTTTAATTAATCTCAAGGATATTGAGAGAGGTTGGTCAGGGATATAAGCTAACCACTAAAGTCTCTTCATGCCAAGAAATATCTGACAGAAACACCTGAATTTAAGGGTGTCTACATATTTTAAGCCACAACATTTAATTAAAAAGACATGCACAGTAAAATAAATACTGGTAAAATTAAAAGTGTACATGTACATCATTACATGAATTATTTTGTAGCCTGCTATATTTTAATCAGGATTATAGAAGATCTGGTTCAGAGCACAATCACCCCAGGCAGAAGAGAGCATTGGTCAACCAGGCATAGCTAATCAAGTCTGTGTGTATGCCCAGCTAACCCAAATCCAAGACATGGTGGGCTGCTACTAGGCCAAAACATAATAATAAACAATTGTAATTTTATGTGCATATCACATAGATCAATACAATTAGTGATGAGATGCTAATCTTTAATGAGAATCTTGGCATTATTTGTAAAAAATAAATAAATAAAATAAAATAAAAAGCAGCACAGACAGTATGTTTTTAAGAAAACTAAGTTAGTTTGGGGCAAAGTAATTTATTGAATGGTTTAGCTTTTTCCATGATTGCTTGGATTGGGAATCTGAATGTTCAAAACATATTTACTTAATGTGTTGTGTGGGTGACAAAAATGTCAATTCAACAATATTTGCAGGATTCACAAAAAGTTAGTTTACATGCAGATTGTAGTTTAAATGCAGATAGCGATAACAAGCCATCCAACTACAAAGTAATTTCTGGGGATAATCACTCAACTCCAATATACCTCTAATTTAATATATTTTTTAAAAAGGTTTGTAGCATTTCACTGAAGGTAACTGGGGCAAAAAGCATTACATTGACGACACTGACCTTGGTGTTTGTTGTGAAGTTTTTTCACCCCAATACAAATCAATACAAAAAGAAAAAACAACAAAAAATGACCTTTTATTTGAGAAAAGACTGAGAATAGTCTATAAAAATAGATCAAACAAAAGATACATGTATATGATGCACCATGCTCGCATGACCTGATTATAGACAGTCAAATGTTAAGTGCAAATCAATAAGCAAAACCACTTTGGGAAAACATGACAAAGTAATACAGAATACTAAAGTCAAAAGATGCAGCACGTTCTGTAGAAAGTATGTGTACATGGTCATGGCCAATGTGAAGGCCACAAGAATTCATCCAGAATTCCATACATGCTAAAAGAACACACCATGAGAAAAAAAAAATCTATTTTCATCAGTTGCTTTACCTTAGTCAGGGTGACAGCAGGTCACACAGTGCAACTTAAGCTATGTCTCGTTGTGGGTGTTCCTGCCTTGTTTCCAATCATGGGAGAAACCCAATTGATCAATAGAACAGAGATTTGAACCCAGTGGTAGGTTAGCATAACACCACTTGCCAGATAAATCATGGTGGTATTTCCTTAACTGTTAACAATGGATGTTGCTTAAAAATCCTTGCAAAGTAAATTGGCATGGGTGTCAACAGGCCAAATGATGTACTACCTTCAGTTCACTTTGGATTACAAATTTGCATAAGAACCTACTTTTTTTCAAACACATTTTGCTCAATTGCACCCCACTTCCATTATTACCTGACATGACAATCTTCATCACTCACACGCGCCATCAAGACCGCTATTAGCCAATAAACTACACCTCAGATGAAAGATTAATCAAAATCACAAGCTAATAGATGCACGAATGTCTTTGTTCGAGTACAGATGGCTCATTCAGCCAATCCCACAGCAGCAAGTCATCATCATAATAATCCTCCTAATACAACTCCATTCATCTTCACGTACCCTGGTTGAAATGTATCACACTGCTGAGGAAAGAAAATCTGATTCAGATGTTACAGGCTTAGGGAGTCATTAATTCAGCAGATGATAAACTCTTTCAGCTTAATTGGCTGCAATCATATTGATATGAACTGCAGCAGCACAACGAGGTGACACGGCATACAGGATTAAGAAAGCATTACCGTAAAGCCAGACAACGGCACAACACTGTGGTCTTTCCTGAAGTAAATAAAGTTGACAAAAGGGTACTTACACTTGGCAGGTAAGTAATAGCCACAGGTGATCTTGGCTTTCCCAGTCTCACAGCCGTTTAGAGAGTAGCACTCGTCGTACAGGAAATGACCAGCTCCTCTGTGTATGCAACCATCCACTGTAAAAAAAAAGAAACAGTAGAGGCTCAAAACTGGACGTCCTCATCTGCACAAAAAAAAACATTTATGAGCGCTCTTGACTGTCATGACTGGTTTGTAATAGTGACCATTTCTGCAACTTCTATTAATCTCCAGAAGTACTTGGTCATTATGTCTTTAAGCCATACTCATTACTAGCATGTGAAGGAAATCAATAATATAAATAATCTATAGACTAAACATTGCAGAAAAAGTTTAGGAGTGTACATCTGTGACAACAACACATTCCAAATTCTAAAACACTGTTTGGCAGGTTTGAGCCATCAGCCTGCATAGAACTCTGACCTCAGCTTTAGTCGACAGATTTGAGATGAAATGGAATTATGATTGTAAATCAGGCTTTATCATCTACAGTCATGCTTTATGATCAACAAAATTTCAGAAAACAAATCCCACAAACACTTCCCAGAGGAGTGGAATTTATTATAGCTGCAACTGTGGGGGACTTCATGGTTTTAGATTCATGGCATTTAGCAGACACTTATCCTAAGCGACTTACCATACCATAACAGAATATTGTCAGTATTTGAGGGTTAAGGGCCCAATAGTGGCAATACTGGGTTTGAACAATTGACATTTTGATTACTAGTCCAGTACCCTAACTACTACGATGCAACTACTGCCTTAGTGTTTAGAATTAAATGTCCAACAAACATTTGTCTATACTGTCTGAGCGAGTGACCTAGAAGCCAGGTCAATAAGCACGATGACAAGAACTTCTTCTGGGACAACTCCATCTATTTAATCAGAGCTTGCGACCAGCACTACAGTGCACTGGTTTATGCATCTCAAAGGCTAGAAATTAAGTCTCCAATTAACGTTTTTATCTGTGCTTAAAACCGAAGGAAATTCATTCAGAAAAAAGGAGAGAACATGCTCGAAACAGAAAGGACCCTGCCCATGGAACAAATTCAAAATGTTCTTGCTGTTAGGCTACAGTGCTACACTGTGCCACCTATATGAGAACTATAAGAACTAAAAAAGGATGATAGAAGACAATTCTTCCTACGGTTTCAGTTATATAAAATCCTACAAATCCTCATATTTTTGAAATTCCACCTCCATTGCAAAGTGCTGTAGGAAATGAACACTAAAATGAAGCCTGATCACCACACCAAAAGCAATAATAGAAACAGACGTGACCGTAGCTGATGCCCATATCTCAGATCTCTCTAGAGACCTTATTCTTCAGAAGAGAAAGAATTCAGCAAAACCACCTCCACCACTTCCCTCAGCTCTTCTTCCTCCCCCTCCTCTTGCTTAGTCACGCCAAGTTTAGGTCTTCAAAGCTTCTTGCTAATTTATGCAACTGCACTCTAACTCTGTTCAGTTCAACACATGAACAGTTTTACTTAGACTTGATGTAACCACTCCATCATTTGCTAGCACTGAGGTTTCGGTTTCACAAGGATTCCACACAATGACACTGTGCTTAAAATAGGGTTGCTATTTTAAAAAGACAAAATTAAAAAACTGTTTGAAAATGCACTCACAAACTTCATTTCAAAAAGGTGGGGTTCACCCTTACTGTAATGTCACTAAAAGAGGCTTAATATATTATTGACTATATTGACTTCTGACCAAGTCTAACGTCATTGCCAAATCAGTGAATTTGGGTAAGAACAAAGACTCATAATAGAGGGAACAAAATCTGTTTGAATTTAATGTAAATTTATGCTTTTGTATTTTGTAGTGTAGAACTCAGTCATTTAGAGGATTCATTGCAATCTGAAAGTTGGAAAAAGTGCAAGTTATTATTAATAAGACATAAACTACTGACTCCACTATAGTATGACCAAAATCTGTCCAGTACATAGACACTTATCTGCCATATGATGACTACAATTGGCAGTGCCTGAAGCAGAAAGAAATGGCCACCAAGACTACATGGTGGGTAAAATTAACAGGCTAAGTTGGTTGGATCTTTAAACACTTGCAGAATGGCGCCTGTGCAGAAGCATGGGCAAAAAGAAGGGATCTGCAAGTACTACACATGGTCAGAAGATGCTCGGATGCAATCTGGATCTCCAAAAGAGGAAAACAAACTGACTACACTAAATCAGGAAAGAAAAGGGGAAATGCAAGAATTACAAACAAAGTTGAGAACATTGAAAGAAAGCAATATTACGTTGTCAATGAGTCGCTGCTTGGTAAATGTTACCAAATGTGCATTGCTTCAATCATTATGAAGTTACCATGCATCAAAGGAGTGTCAATTAAGGTGAGCGGCCATCTACCGCACTATCAGGTGGCATCAAATAGTGCAAGTATATTGTATGCTCTATGTGCTGTATTTGTCAAATCACTCTTCAATAAATTAACAATTTATTTTCATTCAATTGTGGTTGAATAGTCAAGGACGTCTAGTGTGCTGAAGTACACCAGGATTCTGATGGCTCTCAACAAAAATGACAGTGAAAGTATAAAGTAAAAATGTAACCGGTCCTCAATATACAGTAAGTGTATGTATGTGAATGCTGCAGACTGAGTCTGTTCTATCACTTTATGCCATTGGTCATCAGCTCAGCAGATAGCCATTAACTCATCAAGCTATTGATTAAGCAATTGAACCTCTGTCGTACACACAATTAAAAATGATTGATTACAGCAACCAAATCTGGCTTCCAGCTGGTGCCTGCTGGATCAGGAACTTGAATAGTTATAATGTCGGACACTATTTTGTGGTTTTGATTTCGTTCCAGCCCAGTGAAAGACAAGTGGATACATAATGATTGCACTAATTTGAATCTTGGAAATTAAAATTCTTTTAGTCAAACCCAATAACGCCATTGATTTCACAGAAGTACCTGCCTAAAAATGTATTGCCAATTGTTACTTATAGAGTCTACTATGGATTGTACATGCCTCAGCAGCATCCAGCTGTCACTTCCATTTTGCCATAGAGGTATTTAAATAACTACTATATAGATGAGCATAAGAACATCAGTGTACCCCCCCACTAGTAACTACAAATGATAAAGCAGGGTATAACTGACACAATGTAGAATCTAATGTTTCACAATACCAGCACGTCCCTCGAAGGATGCACCCACATTTCTGCTAATAGATCTAGTGATTGATGGATTCAATTCAGAAGTGACAGATGCAATGAGCTGCTCTTGCTTTGACAATCACTTGTCATTTTCTCACAAGTGACTGATCATAAGATGCCACTAAATCAAGAGATGTATTGAAAAAGTAAACAACATTTAAGACTGTCAACATCAGCATTATTGGTTATGACTTATTCTCGGTCATATCTTTATCAATTTTCTTCAATTCTCACTGTTAAGGTGAGGCACTTGTAAGAAGAGCAGGGATGGGTAAAGTCTTTACACAAAAAAACATTTAAAATAAAATAAAGTTAGTTCTTTGCTGTCTACTCAAAATAGTGTGAATAGATTCAGGGACTTTATATCTATATATTGGATTTTACAAAGTTTAAAAACAGACACTCACTCATCTGTATCATTAAAGTTGAAGTGGAGAATCACTCACTTTAAATTCCTTGTAGTTCACATAAATGAAGACCTTTTATAGATTTCATACATCCGCTCCTTTGTAAAGAAGGCCAAATTAACTGCCCCTAATCACTCCAGAATGCTCTACAGATAATTGCCCAGGGAACACCACATATCTTCTTCCAGTTTTAAAAGACATCAATCATAAACGGTGCTTGTGCAGAGGTCTCAGCATCAGCAGAGATCCCACGTAATACACACTTGATACATGTTCAGTCCATAGCAGCCACATATAGTGCTGGATTGAGAGCTTTTCAACTGGAAGAAGCCTCAACATGCAAACAAGATTTTGAGAAAGAGAAAAGCATTGCTTTGCAAGCAAAAACACCAAAGAAAGATTACTGCATTCAGTTTAAATCTATCAATCAAGTGCATAAGCTACCGTAAAAAGCAGGTAATAATAGACTGTGCCTATTAAAACTGAACACTGAGTTCTTCTAGGTTTAATTCAAGAAAAATGGAATAACATGCTGCTCTGTGGTGCATACTTAAAAGGGGTTTCCAATATAAACTTGAGTTTGCTGGTAAGTACCTTGTGCCAGAGTCTGAAAAGCTCATAGATCAGCTCCTGCTAAAACTAGCTTCACATTCCCCTCTATTACCAGGTTAGCAAAGAGAGTGAATGTGCAAATGCAGTTAAGCAAGTCACTAATGAGCTACACCTGCAGCAGGCATAACAAAGGCTTGTGTGCTTCTGATCACCTAACCTACATTTTAGAGACTCACAACACAAATTGCTCTATCAATAAGTAATTCAGGTCCAACACAAAGCAAAACTACCACACTACAAAATTAGTGTAATATTATTATGGTTGCAGTATAAGAATTATGGCAGTAACAAAACCCCTATTTTTCAAAGTCAAAAGACCAAGTTCTCCAAATTGTTCTGCCTTTAAGTTTTGTTGTTGTTTTATTTGTTTATAGGGATTTTAATGTCATGTTTCACACTTTGGCTACACTCATGACAGAAATCGGTTACTCACTACACAAGACTAATCAACTATGTTTTTTTTATATCAAACACAGTCATGGACAACATTGTATCTCCAATACACCCTAATTGCAGTGAGGTGACAGCGCTACCCACTTAGCCACCATGAAGCTGCACCATGGAGATACAAATTTGGAATGATATTAAAACTGAACTGATGAGTCTTAACAGTGCATAAGGAAAACTAAGGAGCTGTTACAAAGGCAAAACACTGGTATATGGAGATTTTCAATACCTTATACATTTCTAGATACGCAATTGCACCACAGCCCCACTGTCCAGAAATGATGAACTTGGGGGGCATCAGCAAACCTTGCCTTAACAATTTCATTAGGAAAGCAAAGAAACCCTTCATGCTTCCGCAAAGACTTTCCATTTATTTAAAAAAACTGGGAAAATGTATTTGTGGTGACCTTAAAGAGACTACTTAACGACATGGGACATTTCATTATACTTTGAGCAAAAAATCCCATAAAGGGTTGATTGGTGGATCGAAATTTGTATTGGCAGGCTTATTTCAGAAACAACTGGACTTACTGGTGTCTGACTGGTATCATGGATTTACAGAAATATCAAGGCATTTTAGAGAGACTTGCTATGTTGTCTGTTGTGTTTTGAATTTTCCAGCAAACCAAAATCATTAAAATCATTCTGCATTTTATTAAATGTATCCTATTTTGAATTCAGATGATTTATTCATTGAAATGATAAGTGGTTGTTGGTGACCTTTGAAAGTTTATATTAAAGTAACATGTATCTAATTTGACTTGGTCTAGGATTATATGATAGTCCGGTTTGTACAAAAATGACTGGCAGGTTACTCATCTGCATGAGCCCTGGCATCAAAATATGTATTCATAGATTTCTTAAGACAGGCAATCTGAAAACACTTAGTGTTCTAATGCCAGGATCTTCAGAAGGCTTTATACAATACAGTAACCTTTAAATCTGTTCCCCCTTCACTTCAACCTTCTGCTTGCTGCAGGTATATACAGAGATGAATGCAAATTAAATAAAGGTCACTGTGATGGGGCTGAGCACGATTACAAAATATTTTGGACTTTTGAAGAATAAATAAATAAATGCAAATATATGCCTGTTAAAATAACTATTATTTATTTATTGATTAATTTTGATTCACATTTTGATTTAATTAAGTGTGATTCACTGATTTAAAAAGTACAGATAAATGTTCTACAAATGTTTTATCTTTTTTTGCTTATAGAGAGTTTAAACATGCATGTTCAAGGTGTGGCTGAACCCCCAGATAGTGAGTGGTGCAACAAAATAGTACTGATCCATAAAATGAAAAGGATTTTGCATTTAGTCAACACACTCTCCAAGTTTGACTCATACTTAATGCTAGGTAGATGGCATAATTGAAAGACAGGTTAGGGCCAAATACAATACCACCACTGAAAAACCATTGTCTTTAAAGCAAAATGCAATGGCGGCAGGGCGGCACAGTGGCTTAGTGGGTAGTACTGTCGCTTCACAGCAAGAAGGTCCTGGGTTCGATCCTCCGGGGGGGGGGGGGGGTTGCATGTTCTCCCAGTGTTTGCATGGGTTTCCTCTGGG
>JAYDZG010000039.1:11895450-11908809 GCA_034509265.1 Microcambeva bendego
CTAAGAATATTGCCAATGACAGCAATAAGAACTGAAAGGCTGCCAATGACCCACCGCAGGAGTTTCCGGAAAGATTTAAAAACCCTTTTACATCAACAAATACATGGAATTACTGATGTGCCATCCAAACTGTGGTTAAAACTCCAATCCAGGCCAACTGTATTTGTCCCATAAATTCACGGTAAACTCAGCAGGCTATAATTACAGGCACAGCGGCTTTGTGGAACATCCGCTACAAGCAGATGGGCTAGTACCCTAAAGCTGATGTTATGGCATAAATGGTAATGGCTCCGCAGTAAAAGAAATCTGCCTGTTCTAGCTCCTACCTGCTTTCAAGGTCGTTAAATACACTGTGCTGCAGTCATGGATAAACACAACCAGATGCCCTATTTAACCCTAACAGGAGAAATGCTATCCAATACAAAAACTAATTTTGGATAAATTTTCTTGAAAAGAGAAACCTCTTCATCAAATTCAGCTGACAATGTTTGTTTAGTGATTAAGGTACTGAACTTGTAATCTAAGTATGCTGGTTTATAGCCTATCACAACTAAACTGTCAAGGTTGAACCACTTACATTAATGTAAAGACCATTATTATGTCTCTTACACAAAGTCCAGAGGCAGATATTGAACCCGTACCCACCCTTTGTATGGCCCCAACACCCAATAATACATGTTAATTACAGATGTCAACTACACACAATCGACAAGTAAAACCATCATCCTCTGGAACTTGCATTAAGCTTAAAAAATGGATTCTGTCTCACAGGCGAGCCTTGAAACCTATTTCAAAGTAAAGAATGCTTGACTGTGAATAGTATCATCATGGTACTACTGATTTTAATTGTGCTTTAATACATAATTACATCAGAAATTTAATCCACTTTTTCACCCAAGCACAGGTGGCTCTTTATATCTACCAACCATGGTCCTTTCACAGCATTTGAAGATCCCAGCCCCATAATCATAGCAATTATGCTGGATAGATAGAACCCAGTTGAATGGTAGCAACACAGAGTTTCAAACAGAGGTATTCAGATTCTCAGTGCTGGTGTGTTAGTGAAAGATCAGGGGTGCCTTTCCAATTCTTAAATGACACAATATTCAGTTATATCCCCAGTCCCATACTGCAGTCACCAGTGGCCTGGCGTTGTCTTCTTGGTCACATATATTTCTCCAAACACCTTTTCAATTGCCTTAAGGCACACAGAAACACCATGGACAGGGTGTCAGTCCAACTCAGGGCACACACACACACACACACACACACACACACACACACACACACATTCACCTACAGGGCAATTAAAGTCTACAATTAACATGTTTACATGGGCAAAACATGCAAACTTCAAAAAGAAAAGACAAGAATCTCCCCACCAGGGAATGAAACCCAGGACCTTCTTGCTGTGAAGAGGCTGTGCTACACACTTAGCCACTGTTCTTCTCACAAAGCTTTGGAGAAACCCTGGTGCTCCAGGGACAGTTGCCATCTCCTGAGGACAGTCTAACAAGCCATTAATTCCCTTCAAACTTTCCTTTGAATTTTCAAGTCAAGCCTCCAGTCTTTTTTTGCTCTTGATTTGAGTTTTTTTTTTTCCTTCACCTCTGTTAGCAAAAAGTCCTGCTCCGCTTTCATTACAATACCCAGTCTTTCAAAAATGGTGTCAGGCCCAATTTACCCTCCCTAATTATTTTCCGTCCCTAGTGAGGTATAGAGATCAGGCCCGGGGGAAGAGTTGCCATGAAGTGCACAGTAGGGTGCATTAGGTTAGGTTCGGTGAAAAACAAGGACTCAAAGACTAATTTGGCCTGAATAAACTGATTAGCAGAAATGTTCCACTAGCATGCTAATAATTGAGAAATACGTAGTTTTACTCCAATATTTTGCATGACAAGATTGTTTTACCGGTTGCAATTCAGTGTGTCTAAAGGAACCTACAAGAAATTGTAAATCATACATCCAGACTACATATGTACGTAGACTTTCAAAATATGTGAAAAAAAAAATTCTTTAAATTTTTTTTAAATTGATGATGATTATCCGATTAGTCAGAGCCGACTCTCGGTCACTTGAAGTATTTTGGCAATGATAATGGAGTAGTTTGCCATTGCTTTCTTCACCCCTCCCCATTTATCTGGGCTTCGGACGGGCGTGCAGCTGTTTCCAGTCACACGGATGGGTAAACATATAGGATGATTCAGTGTCTCCAATTAACCTGGTAGCATGTCTTTGGACTGTAGGAGGAAACCAGAGTACCCGGAGGAAGCCCACTCGGACACGTGGAGAACATGCAAACTCCGCACAGAAAGGACCGAGATCGCCCCACCCGGGGACCGAACCCAGGACCTTCTTGCTGTGAGGCGACAGTGCTACCCACTAAGTCACCGTGCCGCCTTTTTAAAATTAGGCCACCATAAATAAATAACATTTGCACTTTGTAGCAAAGCAGTGTACAATGACAGCTTTAAAACATTTATGGTGAGATCTAATTTTCTTGGTCCAGAATTGTGTTTATTATCCCAAAATGATGCAATTAGATAAACTCACAATCTCATGTCGATGTGTGATGAAAATGTAGACATGATACTTACTTTTAAGGTACTTTGTTTGGGGGTAGATAAAATGTCCAACTTAGTTAAGAAGATTTGTGGCCTGACATTCTGAACTTCTTTAGAATAAAACTAGGCAAGCCACAGCCTAGTGGTTAAGAAACTGGATTAGAAATCAGGAGGTCACTGGTTCAAGCCTCACCATTGGCAGTTTGCTGCAGTTGGTCTCTTGAGCAAGGCCCTTGATCCTTAGTTGCATTTACTTTGGATGAAAAAAGGGAAGAACCTAGTGATGGCTGCTGATAGCTACGTTATGTGTTGAATGCAGCAGATCTAATTAGCATATCTGATTGACTGTGATAGAGCCAAATCGTTGTAGCCAGAAAACTGTGTTAAAGTGTCTTCAAAACTTGCATTTGCTCAATGGTCCGACCATCAATGGTCTGATAAAGAACAATTCATCAAGCAAAAGCATGTTGATGGGTCACCAAGACTTAGAAGAAGACATCAATGAAAGGATTTCCCCCAGGTAAATAAACCAACCAATGAGCACCTGTTTGATCATTTTAAGAGTTTAATGATGAGCTGAATGAAATAGGTACAAAAGCCACATCTGAAGACTGGCTTGAAGATTGTGCAATCCGTGACCCTCCGTATGTGAATGCTGGTCTCATGTGGAAATTCACAGTTGAAAAAAAGGGTTGTTGGACAGTGCAAGCAGAGGGTGTTTGTGTCAGACAAAATATGCCTTTTTGAACATTGTTCTTCAGAAGCAAAATATGATTCAGATGAGCTGAAATTGAGAGAAAAAAGGGGAGAAAAGCAACAAATAAAACAAATAAATAAATAATGATCAATGTTATCCCATCATGATTTGACAAGTCTAAAAGTATCTTGTGATGTCATTAATAAAAATGTAATAGTTGTTGTTTTCCCAATGCAACTGAAGCATTATTATACTGTATAACCAGTGCTATTCCACCACATCCCTGTTTTCCAAACCCATGTGATTTACCAGACAATTTCTCAGCAGTTAATTCCACTGAAGGAGATAATGGCATAAATTAAGCTCTAATCAAGTGGCAATCAGACATTCTCAGTACTCTAAATGTCAGATATTACACATTCTTCAATCTCATCCCCCGGTCGCTGGTTCCATGCACTCAAAGATTTTCTGTTTTTAGCCCAAATGTGATTAGCATGACAAAGAAGAAAAGCACATTCCTCTAGACCCAACACAAACCATTTATATGTGCAATCATCTGGTATGCCTGATTATTTATTTTTCATCTGTTTTTGGAGTGTTGAGAGAACTTGCAGACAGAGAGATAACTTGCAAACTCATTATTAAAAGGACCCTCACCGAGGAATCGAACCATAACCAAACTTTATTAGGAGAGAGGTGCCAATAGGTTGAAGATTTTGAAGTATACATGTAAAAATGTGTCTATTCAGTGATAAAAGCATTGATTTGTTCATGCAAATACATTCCAGTTCATCCCATTATTATTGACAGTTTTGTCAAGGACATTGAAGCTCCTTTATATTGAGCTTTTTCAACCACTTTCAAAGTATGGTGATATCTACCTTTTTCAGCTGCTCCCTTTTTTTAGGGGTTGATCCAGCAGTCCACATTCCCAATTAGGCACACTTTTACACTCCTGAAGCAACACTCCTCACGTTTAATTCGATCTTCAAATCCTACACTGACAAGTGCATCAAGCATGGCCAATCGTGTGTAGACACTGTATTAGCTGAATGCACCTAAATCAAACCAGCATACTGTGGCACCACCCGAGCATGATAAAATATTTGATGAACTTAATGGGCATCCTGTTTTTGGAATTTGCTGGTAGGAAGTGCAATTTGTGAGATCAGACACTGATACTATAAGGTTTCAATTCATCCCAAAGGTGTTCAGTGAGGTTTAGATCAGGGGTTAGATCAGGATAGGCTAATAATTTAAACTGATGTTTACATGATATTAGTCATATGACAATATCTGTTAAAGGCATTTGCCAAATAACAATTGTCCTAAGCTTCTGCTAACGGATCGGGTCCATAGAAATCCTGACTTGGAAATTATTTCAGCAAGATCTGTCATTGCTTGAATCATGAAGTGTGTGATAATGATCTGAATTAGTTGGATAAATGCTGCCACGTTACGGTTCATTCCATAAGAAGCTGCTAATTATTTCAAACAAAAACAGCCTATTCCGTTCTTCCACCAAACCCGCAACTAATAAATGGGTTCACAGATGCGTATGTGCTCGGTTCAACATGTAATAAATCTCAGCACTGTTCCTCCTTTTGAGAAAACCCATTCTTTAACACATTCTAATATTACTGTGATTACACTGGAGCTGTGAAAATGAAATCCAATATTCACACCTCTTGAAAGCAGACAAACTACACTGAAACATGTTCATTTGAATCAGACATAATAAAATATTTGAATTGTCGCGGTCTTGTTGTTCAAAGCAGCAAATACTGCAATAATCTTGGATCTGACCCTAGGATGGGCTAGTAAGCACTTAAAAAAACAGAGTGTCATTCAAAGCTTTGTGAATCATCCAGGTTGGGTTACTATAACTGGCACTGAAGTGGCAGAAGTCAAACAGCTGCGGACTGCTCGGTGCCAGCCCCTGACTGAGCAGGATTCCGATGGACATTTGGTGGCCGTGATTGTTTTACGCTGTTTAGGATAGACTCGGGTTTCAGGCAGAGTTTTCTTTCAGGAAGAAATATGGTCGAGCTGTCAGTTTTGTAAAATGGATCAAGTGTACCATCCTGATCTACCATTTTTATTTTGTGGCTCATACTAGAAACTAGAGGACACACCAGCTCTTATAAATAGATCATAATTCACAGGCCTGAGCGGGTGCACACACACACACACACACACACACACACACACACACACATCTTTCATTTCAACACCAATTTATGAGCCGTTTTTCACCTGAGTTCACTTACTATGGACAGCTAGCAATGCACCTCTGACCATTCAGAGTACAACCTGCATGTTGGTGTAAAATAAATTCAGTTCATTAAATTAATTGAGTAGATCATAACTGGCTGGGTATTATTCCAAATCAAATCAATACATTCTTAATAATCAATTTTCAAATTCTATACAAAAACACCCCAGAAGAGGAACGTTTAGAAATGGGGACATTTAGTGGTCTATAGTGGATAGAGCTTTGGACTGTCTCATCTCTACCATGATCTGTTTTTGCTTCAGGCGTGCCATACAATGGTTGACACTATGCTCTGACCCCAGCTTCCAAAGAAAAGAAAACTGTTGTACTGTCTACATGACAAATAGAGAAAATTATATATCATAAAAGAGAATTTGCAATCTGACAATCTTTCTTAAATCTTCAAAAGTAGGATCATTAATACATATTTGCAATTATTAGATTTGCTTATTAGAAATTATTAGAAAATTTGCTTATTAGAAAAACTGCTATGTCATCATCCATGCCCATAAAGTGCAAGTCTAAGAGATAAAGCCAACATCAACATTGACATTAAATAATAGGCAGGCACTTGGTCATAAACTATCAAACATCCAAAACTATGAACACTAACTTGGAGTTTTCCCTACTTTGTAACTATAAAAAAGTTCAATAAAGTTCAAAAAACTATTCAATAAAGACTTTTCACTGGATTTGGAGTGTATATGGGAAAATCTAAAAAAAGGCATGAGTGTAAATAAAACATATTAATTTCAGTTCACAATGTTCAGTGGGATAAAAGTTGGGACTCTTTGGGATTCTAAAACAATTTCAAACTTTGTTTTATGGACGTTTGTTCATAAAGTTCATAAGGAGAGGCACAATCATGCTTGAATAGAAAAGTACCTTTACTAAACTGTTAAATGTATTTTGTAACTTAACTGTTGATTTCATACATCTGCAAGTAATATGTGTAACTAACACACCTGAACTAATTATGAAGTAATTAAGAGGGGTATCCAGATATGAGTGGTCATAGAGTGGTAGTATAGTGTGCACAATAATTTGAACCACTTATGGTATTTAACTGTTTAATTACTTGATTGGCCAGACCCACCATGACAGGGGAAAATCAGAACTTTGTGAACACCACTAGAAAGGAGAAGTCTAGTGAATCTTTTTGTATGTGTGTGTTCAGTCTGTCGCAAAAGCAAATAAAAGTGCAGTCAAGGGTGAGTCTGGGGACAGAGCGGCTCTGTTCAACTGTTATTCCAGAGAAAAAACAACAATGGTGACCATCGAGTTCATGCAATTATGGGCCAAATGTTTAATGCAGGCTGTCCATCAAGGAGAGTGAGAGAGAAAGAGAGAGAGAGAGAGAGAACCAACCCAGTGAGGAAGGTGAGAAGAACAACTAGGATTTTTGTTCTGAGCTGCTGCTTGACTGACTTTATAAATGTGACTGTGTTTAATGTTCAATGAGCAAAAAAAGGTTTGAGACAACAAAGAGCAACAGAAAATATTACATTTGCTGTTTAAAGCAAGAACGAATTATCCATTTTAATCTTTTGAAGTTCGGTCCAAAGGTTTCCATGGCGTTGAACAATAAAGCCAAGTGTGAACCACATGAAAGTCAGAGCACAGCACATGAAGCCTATGATAATCAAAAAGTTCACTCTGAGCAGTCTTTTACTATTGATGGGTCTGATAGTAATGAATGTCCTTGATTTTTCCTTATTTAAATGCAACAGAAAACAAAAGCAGCATGAGGGGAAAAACCCTTTGCTTTAATGATCGTTTTATTTCTTTATAGACACTGTTGCACAGTAGTAAATTTACGATAACTGACAAGCACAGGGGTCTCGGGTTCAAATCCCTAATGGTACCCCATGCTGTTTAGGCGTCTGCATGTAGACACATTTAGCTATGACTTCTTTAGGGTAGATTGTTGTCTTGTCTGGTGTATGTTGCTGTATTTCGCCCAGAAAATTCCAGAAAAGCCAGACCTTTCATGACCTCGACCAGGATAAAGACGTGGCAAAACATGAAAATAAACCGAAATAAAATAAAAACTTATGCAACATGCAAATCAACCATATCACACTAGACAAACTTACAAACTCTAACACAAATCTCTCAAAATCTAATCTCAGCGCTGCCAACCTAATATGTGAAATATTAAGCAACTAACACCATCATTGCCATAGCATCACTTTTGTACAGTCATCTTCCTTTTCAAGACATTTTCCAGATTTTTTTTAACATCAGTGAGCATTTAGTCACTGGGTAACTGCCACTTTCACATCATCACATAAAAATCTTGGTAAAAACTGGAAATCGATGGCTCTAAATTCGGACTATAATCTCTCTCAGACATGACCAATGACTACTGATCCTGCCCTCTTCTTTTTTTTTAGTGAAAAAAGGCCAGAAATGTTTTAAAGATCCATTGTACATTTAAGGAGCGGTTAGGTCAATTTACCTGTGAACAAGTCTGATCATGAACAGATGATTATATTTAGCTGGGAGGTTTTTTTCAAGTGCAATGTGTATATTCCAATATAAAAGGATTTAAAAATAATTCAAGCAGTACCAGAGATTCACTTTATAATAGAGATGCTATATAAAGGTAATTGAGGAAACTTGCATTAGCATATATATTGGCAGCCAAACTATCCCAAAAGTTTTAAGTATGGGCAATTCAAAGGGCAAGTGTTCAATGTGGTTGAGGTCAGAGTTTTGTAAAGGGCACTGAATCTTCCTGGCACAAAACCATCTCTTTAAGGGGAAAAAATGGAATGAGCCTTTCGAGGAGTGTTTTTCTACTCCTTGGCATGGGTCAAGCTCTAAACAATAATTAAGAAAGGGTGTGCACATATTTTGGCATTATGGTGAATCTGATTATAATTTGACAGAAATATTCTGACCCTCAGTAGTAAGAACTTCAAACTTTTCGGAAAAAGTGACGTGTCCCCCCCAAAAAAGATAAGAATTTGAGGGATTTAATTGGTTTTGTGGTACGTTGCCATCTCCTCCATTTGAGTGCAAACATGATAAAGCAACACATTGTTTATGTCTGGCTGAGAGATAACAGAATGGCCTCACATTTGAGTAGCATTTCGGATTTAGGAGGGGAAAAGGAAAAAGAAATGGATGTTTATGGCTGCTGTGATTTTGGATGACCGACACAGCTTTCATGTCCATAAAACACTGAGGGTGAAAAATGAATGTGTGGCGTTTTCCCCCTGTGTAACTTCAAAACCGCTACACTGTAAATTAATGATGCTTTTAAAGAAACAGCTTTTTTCTGCTTGCTAAGTCAAGTGTTTTACCCTTTGTGAGCGACTTTTGGGGTTGCAGTGAACTTGGAACATTAGCTGCCATATTTAAGATTTTAAGGTAGTTAAATATGTGGGACGATAAATTATTAATATAATACATCAAATTAGATGTTGATATAATAATAATAATAATAATAATAATAATAATAATAATAATAATAATATTAATAATAATAATAAAAATAATAGTAATATTAATTTTACATAAAAAAAAATTACACTATTATGACAAGTTATTAAAACACACCTTCCATTTTTAATTTAATGCTACCAAATAATGCTAAAATAAATAAATTATATTTAAATTAACATGTATACTGCATATATACTTTAGGGGAGGCCCTTTTCTGTTCTGGCCTGAACAATTAAAATGCCCAATGATTAAAATGCTGTTTGAACGGCACAAATTTCCACAGAAATACTTAAAGTCTTGGGAAAAGCCTATCTCAAAATGATAGCTGCAGTTATAGCACAAAAGATCACAAAGAGGTCACTCTCAAATACTATTTTTAATAAAATGTCCAATAAGCTCATTATCCGATGTACAAATACTTATAAAGAATGTATCTGCAGTACATGAAGAAGTGTAGGCTTATGACGATTCAAGTTAGGCATTCTTAACCATTTGGTCACCATATGTGGCTATATATGCTTACTATATATCTATATATAATATGGCCAATAGTATTTAGATACGTGACTGTAAGCCACCACTAGGCTTCTCCATGTATTTTTAGGGAGTTTTACCTTGCCACAGCTTGCTCAGGTGGTTTTGGTCTGGTGATCCTAAATTCTGTCAAGCTATTTTGTGGCAATATATATTGTGAAATGTGCTAATTGACTTGACTGAGTCTAAAATTCCTGTACCATAAATCACCAAAGCGAACTGCCAATTAAAGTTTTCAGCAATTAAATGCAAATTAAAAATTTCATCTTAATATCTCCCCTGTCCAAACATTCTTGAGTGTGTTGCATGCATCAAACTATACATTTATTGTATATAGCAAAATACAATGTAATAGGTAGGTGAAAATATATATATATATTTTTTTTAATTATTTTTTTCAGTTAAATAAAGCTGACAGCAGTTAACAAATTGCAGCATCTTTGTAAATGTGGTTCAAACTGTTTGCACAATATTTTAATTTAATTTCCAAACAAAAAAAGACTATTATTTCATTTCATTTTCATTTATCTGATACTTCCTTTGTTAATTTTCAAAAGCACAAACTAAAACTGCAAAATACAGCCAATGTCTGACACAAAAAGGGACCATCAAATAAGGCTTACACACACACACACACACACACACACACACACACACACACACACACAAACACACACAGAGACACAGACACACACACAACATTCACCTACACACACACAATTCGTCTGTGCTTTGAAGCGGCCCGTTCATGTCCTCCCTTATCGTGAACTCTGCGCAAACACAAAGACAGGGGTGGCTGAAGCAGGAGACAGTAAACGCCAGACAGGAATCCCATCCCGTGATTTATCTGATGGGCCTTGACAACTTTCTGCAGACTTCCTGAAAGTGCTATCAATTAATT
This sequence comes from Microcambeva bendego, assembly GCA_034509265.1. NCBI lineage: Eukaryota > Metazoa > Chordata > Actinopteri > Siluriformes > Trichomycteridae > Microcambeva > Microcambeva bendego. Next base: position 11,905,875 of record JAYDZG010000039.1, read on the forward strand.
CAGCTGATGTCAGCATGAGAGAGATTAAGCATTAACAGCTGCCCTGCTAAACCACCTCCCCCTGATATGCTCAATAAAAAAACCCACACCCATTACCCTGAATGTCCGCTCACAAAGCACAAATCACTGACCTTGGCCTGACCAGGTCAGACCAACAAAGTGTCAGGGTTACATGGGTGTAGTTAGAATCCGAATTCTTCTACATCAGAAAAAAATGTGTGCAACCCTGAAGAGAATGAAAATTAAATGGTCAGGAATGCAATGTGTAAGCCTATGTAGTCAAAACTAGATGGACATGCTGTCATGTATAGACCTTTGGTGTGAGAAACTGAAAAACCTAAACCAACCATGGATGGCCTCCTACTGACAAATAGGTGCTGTAACAAGCATTTCCACTATTGTGCGTGCATACTGCTGCTGGTCATCATGAAAAAGATGATTTATTTCAGTAATTCCATTCAAAAAGTAAAACTTGTATATTATATTAATTAATTACACATAGACTGATATATTTCAAATGTTTATTTCTTTTAATGAAATTTTTGATTATTATAACTGACTACTAATGAAAAAACAAAATTCAGTATCTCAGAAAACTGCAGTCTGCAGGCCACTCTTTGTAAATCTTTGTGCAATTTTGAAAGGGTTTTGTTTCACAATCCTTTCAAGAGTGCAGTTATTGCTTGTACACTTTTTTCTACCACATCTTTACCTTCCCTTCAGCCTCTCTATTAATGTGCTTTGACACAGAGCTTGGTTGTCTTTTGGACCACTGTCAAGTCAGCAGTCTTCCCCATGATTGTGTAGCCTACAGTTAGAGTGAGGCACCAGGTGTCTTCAATATTGAACCTTTACACAATATTCTAATTTGAGATACTAAATTTGGGACTTTCATCCCAATATTCATCAAAATTAAAATAAAAAAACATTTGAAATATATCAGTCTCTGTGTAATGAATGAATACAATATACAAGTTTCACTTTTTGAATGGAATCACTGAAATAAATCAACTTTTTCAAAATATTCCAGCACCTGTAGTTACCGAGTGCAGAATTAGAGGAAGAAAAGCTTAATTAATTATGTCATTCTGATTTGAGTCTTTTCCCTGCTGTTCCATTTAATTATTGTTATCACCCCATACATTTTCATGGGAAGAAGGGCAGGAGCCATATACAGATTTTGGCACCCAGCTTTGAATAATGCACTGTATAAAAAGCCTTATTTACAATTTATTTGGGATTAAAATTAAGGAAAACCTAAAAGGTGTGTGTGTGTGTGTGTGTGTGTGCGCGCACAGTAAATGTTTAACCAACATGTGACAAGCAGTAGCAGAATGCTAATGAGCCTGACAAAGCACGCTAAGCAAGGCTCTGTGAGTCTCTCTGTCTGTCTCGTCTCAGTGGGGCGAGAAAGGAAGGCCGAAGTTCCTCTCCCTCCGGGGACAATCTGTGAAAGTAATTGTGTGCTCTGTCACTCCAGGTCTTGATGGACAGAGAAGATGCACATAAAGACTGTCACGCACTGACACTCTCTCATTCAACCGTGTTCCTCCATGCCTGACTCATCACTTCTCTCAGTCTGTTCTGGATGCATGCAGTCATGCAGGACCTCCTACCCTTATACAGCCCTCCAAGCCCCTCAGCCTCAGGTCCTGCCCATAGCCTCTGGTCCAGTGACTAGCCATTCAGGCTGAATGTTTAACATTTCTTGGAATTCATTAAAAATTATTGTTCTTGTCTGCATTTGTGTGGGTGCTGCATAAAAACATAAATACATTGGTCTTGAGGATACTGGTTCGATCTTATCTGTGTCATGACTTATCTTCAAAAACCATGGGCATTGATACGGGGTTGCCCACTATAGCAGCCTCCAATCATCTGGAAAGGATTTTTTTTTTCAAAGTTTTGAAATGTGTCTGTGAGACATTACGTTCATGCAGTCCATGAGGTCAGGCACTTATGCTGGACCAAAGTCTTGAGTTCAGTGTGGTTGAGGTCAGTGCTAGTTGGATAACTTCAAACCAAACTGTATTTGTTTGATTGTTTGGGTATTAACTAATGTTGCATGTATATTATTAATCACCTTTGTGACATAGGAGGGAAAAGCATTATTGACATTCAGTCATATATGTAATTTTTATATTTCTGTGTGGGCTATTTTATTGTCTGGTTCACTTATATCTGAATTTAATAAAAATATGTTCGATTGACAGTGGTGAGTGGTGTATTTAAAATAATAAAGATTTAAAAAGTGCAATTTTTTAAAAACCATAACTTTTATGGATAGTCAGATACCAGTCTGTAGTTAATACTCAATCAAGCTGTCAAAGAATGCAGTAAAGACCAAAAAATGTTTTTGCCCATGTGAACTGCAATTAATCTTAGTCACACATATCCCTGACCTTAAGAGTGGAGAGTGTTATAGCTGCTGGAGATATTTATCATGCTCTGGTGTCCACATATCTTTGGCCATATAGTGTAACTAGTAAAGTTCTGATACCTGAAGGTCTATGTGGTAAACACAAGGATAACATCACAGAGCAGACCTCATTGGGCCCACCCAGTCAACGTAATGTATTATACGTCAAAGGCGAGCCCTGGTGCTGTGTTTAGATTTTAACTCCAGCTGTCTGACCAGAGCCGGTGAGTCTCAGGATGTGGATGGTTGCTTTGTGAAAGCAAGGAAACTTCAGGTTCCTTTTGTCTCCTGCTGTTAAGCAACCTAACAGGTGGGGTGTCTTTATAACAACAAGCTGGGTGGGGGTGCTTTAGAAGTAGAAGAGAACAGAATAATAAATCAGAATCCTTCTGTCTAAAACAAAAATACCAAAAGAATCCTGAAGGAGCCCTGAAACTCCAAACCCCATGAATAACTATGTAGAACTAATTCAATAGTTACAATGTTTCAAAGCATTTTGACTGATGATATACTGTA
>JAYDZG010000039.1:11990334-12007182 GCA_034509265.1 Microcambeva bendego
CCGATCTTAATCTTAGAATCCCAGTCATAATCCCTAACCAGACATTTCCCAGAATCAGACAAATTTGCAGTCCACTTAGTGACTGGCTGTTGAGTATCAGAGAATAAATCTCTGGGTCGTGTTTTTGCCGCTGACAAAATGCTAACGGAGAGCATCTGGTAGCAGGAGGAGCCAGTAATAACAGAGAAAAACATGTCAAGGCACTACCAGGTACCGCTGGTGCGCAGAGGAGTTTAAAAATCGTGAGAGAATGTTTGAAATGACTGGATCCTGATTCCAGATTCTGGTATTTTTATTGGAGAGTTGAAACCTTTCCATATTTGATCAAGCATTAGACTACAAAAACAGGACATTTGCCTTTCTTTTTAAATTAAGCTGTAGAAAAGTCATTTGATAATGACTTGAGGTTAGTTTAAACCTGGTCATAATATTTTCAATTTCAATGTTTTGCAATCAAAAATGTCAAATAAATAGAGGTAAAAAAAACCTGCCAATGTCATTTAAGTTGTAAAATAAACAGCATTGCATCACATTTTACATTACTTATTAAGTCAACATTATTAACACATTTTGTTTAAGGAAACTAGAATTTTGTACTTCCAAATAGAATTTCTGGTAAACAGTCTGTGATCAGAAGCTCAAGAGCAATTAGATAACAAGACAAGGCAATTATGTCAAGCACATGAGAAATAAGAAATAAAAGTAAAACTACTTAGGGATTTGATGTTGCCTAGAAAAAAACCTGTCTTGAAACGTATATTCTGTGACATGAAGTTGAATGGGTGGTTCATGTTCAAAATTGCATAATTGCATTGAAAAAAAGCAATTATGTAAAGTTAAATAGGTCAAATAGGTTAAATAGGTCCTTCACAGTGATCTTAATGTTAATACAACTTGATAAAACAACTCGATATTTTTTTATTTGTGTTACATAATACTGTACCATTGATAAAATACACTGATATTGGATGGCCAGTTATCTGAACAGGCACAATATTGGCTATGTTTGGAGGGAATGGCTAAAACACAGATTGGTACCTTGTCCAGGGTATTTTTCTTTTTGAATGATGTCTTATGGAACCAGACCATTAGCAGGAAAAATCAATTAATGAGAATAAAATACAAAGGAAAAAATAAAAATAGGAAAAATGGTTCACTCGTATCTTTATTTGTTGTCACACACAAACAACAATACATCTACAACTAAATCAAAATTTAGTGAACTGTATTTCATGCCTTGTCAAATTGAATATGGTTACTGTGTTTGATTTCATTTGGTTTGCCATCACTTTGCTAGTTTTGCTAACCAAAGTAATTTGACCACTATAAACCTGTTTTTTAAAAAGTAGATATAACTGAAATAACTGTTTTCTTATGTGGTATGGAAAATGTAATATTTTATAAATACTGATAAACAAGTTCCCGTTATCATGTAAGAACATGTATTTATTATTTTATAAATTATTTGCATAATTTAAACATAATGTAAAAAATGTACCAGCTGGTCCTGGTCCATAAAGGTAACCATTGGAGGCAACACTGCATCATACAGTGAAAATGAACAGGGGCAAATTATAGCAGCTAAGCAGAGAAACAGATGGGATAAATGTGCATGTGATTAAAAGTCAATTCAGTTAGTCAGCAAGATGGACGAGTGCTGAGCGGAGAGGGGAGCAAATACAGGTACACCAAACCATGTTACTTACATCTGGCTCATGTCATGTTTTTTTTTCTTTTTTACTATCTCTCAAAGCCAATATGGGAACACATGGAAAGTCACCATCTGCTCTACACTCCCATCAATGCTACTTTAGATGCTTTGCTCACAGCCAAGTGAAAACAACTTCAGTTGGAACAGGTCCTAATAAACAGCTTCCTCTGTAGTGTTATGTAGAATGATGATTTGCACTTTTTAAGCTCCAAATACTATTTCTTTTTTTCAAAAGATACAATACACACTGGGAAGTCAATAATGCCAAAAAGTGTTTTAGAGTTTGATTAAGAGAATACAAATCCACCAGTACAATACACACATCCAAAATAGCCTAGCTTGCACCATGATTTATTTAAATCATTGTACTTCCTCATTAAAAAGGGGTAATCATATAGGGTATGGGTCTGTTGAAAAATCTACTGAGCAACCTTGCTCTTTTACTACCTACATAGGCAGTTGCCTCAGTACAGAGGATTCTAATAAGTCATCAAATTCTAAATCAGATTATTGGACTGCACTACAATGATTACATTGATTTTGCTGACTAATCTAACACAGTTAGCATCATGCAATTTAAACCAAAGAGACTAACGTCTCCCTCTGTGTACTGAAAATGGTAAAAGCCCAAACACGTGGCACCTTTATACAAATTAAAAATCAGTGATAGCGTTTTTACATTTAAAAAAAGAATTGTTCATGGTCAGCAATATTTGTTATTTTTTATTATCAGAAATGTTGAGCCATACAGGTGGGACTGTCTTTATGCAAAGGAACCATCAGATGCCAACTTGAATTTAAGGTATCGTACTAGAGAGGATTTTAAAATTTTGAACAGCCATGTTCACATAAGAAGTAAAATGTGTCTATGTCGGGAGCTCTCCGGGTTTTCTATAAATTAAATCAATTAAATACAATCCTCATACATCATAAAATCAAGTATATCCCCTATGAGAATAAAATGTTCACTTAATTTTTACCACCCAATAAAATTTGCCATCATAAAAAGACAATCATTGTTATTCACTTAAGCAGTCAGGGCTCAGAGTCAGAGTCAAGTACACTAAAGTGAAATTTGAATTACATAGTTGAGCACACCAAAGGAATGTGACACTGTCAGGGGACAACTTCATATGTTCTATACTTTGTGATCATTAATTGAGTGTATAGTTACTCAAGCCACCAGTCACCACCAAAAAGTTTTTTTTAAAGTTTTTATCATTCATGAGCCCCAGAAAGTTAGAAACTTGCAAAATTGCTAAATCTGCATATTTGTAATGAATTATTCCAGTCCACAGCACACGTATTAAACAAATCCACTCAAGAGAAGAAAAAAACTAATTGAAACAATAATTGAAAATACCTTCAAGGAAAGAAATCGACAACACAATTAAAAAAGAAATCCACAGCATTTACTTTTAAGATACACTTATGTAATTGTAATGTTTAAACTAGATACACATTTCCTGAAGGAACTATAAGAGTGCTTGAAAACATATTCCCTTGTGGGGCTGAGATTATAGATAATACCCCGGTGTTAACAAATTTAAGGTCAATGTCCTGCCTGTAATAAAGATTCTAGACAGAAAACACAATTGATTAACTAATATATTTCAATAAATATAAGTAAAGAAGTTTAGTTTAGACTTTGTTTGCATGGTTAAAACTCTTCACTTCACTAGTAAAATCTCTTTGAATATACAATAGAAAAAATGTGTGTGTGTGTCACTCTGAAGTCTCACTCACTCCTGATCATATGTACCTATTTGTAGAAATGCACAGTTTGCGCCTATTTACACAAACTTGTCACTTCAATGAAGAGAGAGGACCCCTTGGTTATTGTTTTGATGTAAAATTAAGTGGATTAAGCAGTAAATGCCTGATTTATGGCTGGTTGAACACGTGAACATTTAGGGATTTATTTAATTATCATGGCCATGAAATTAACATGGTAGTCTATGGAGCATTTTGGCAAACAAATCCTCATAACTCAAAAAGTAAAGCATCGAACAAGGCGATCTTTTGAGCCTAAGAAAGGAAAAGTATTTAAACCATTCAAAATATAAATCTGGAAGAATACGGATTTTAGACAAGATTGATAAGAGAAAAATGTAATTATTAAACGTAAAAATCCCTAACCTAAAGTGGAGATGACATCATCCCAATAGAAATGAACGGCGCGAAATGAACAAATGATAAAAAGAGAATGACAGCAATCTGTCTCTTTTTTATATGACAGGCCCTGGTGGCCCCAGTGGCCCCAGTGGCCCCGGGTCAGAGCCTTTTAATTTTCATTGCCCTAGCTCAAAAAATGACTTTTACGCCAGTTAAAAAAAACTCCCCATTCCAAAGTTTTAACATTTTAAACCATCCATCCATCCATCCACCCATAAGTCTCACCAACACCAAATATATATAGCACAAGTCCCATCATGATTATCTACATAACAGTGTTTGAACAACAGTGTTTGCACAATAAGCAGCTCAGGCTATATTAATCACAGAAATGTGATTAAGAAGAAGAAGGATAAGAAGAAGAGGAGTGTTTTTTTTCAAGCACTCTAATTATTTAGTCTTGAAAAAAGAACAGTTACGTTTATTAAAATTTTAACGCATAAATGACTTCACTGTGTAGAAAGTGCTATTATAAATAAAGGTGCTGAAAGTTATATAATGTAATTGGACTTCCAAATTGGTCTCCTAAATTTTGAATGGTTTACTACAGCTGGCGACCTCTCTGTGCCCCTTTAATTAAGTGGCCCTTTTACTAAACTTATTAAAAAATATAAAACATTAATTCCTTTGTAAAAGTTATGAGAAAAGCCCAAACTGGCACCTTCTGAAAAAGGATTGCCTCTTGGACAATCACATGCATTCCAAGAGGAAAGCATTAGAAGCTTTTTTTAACACAAACAGCCAAAGATCTGTTTTATGCAAGATATATATTTTATTGAATTAAATCAGTTTTCATGAATAAAACTTCAAGCTATGATATATGTTCAATCAATCCCAATCAAGCTGCTATTTAACAATTAATTAAAGAACTCCAGTTAAACAGCTGAACAATAAAAAAATATTGCAATCCAAAAACTGCCATAATGTAGTACACAACCAAAATTATGCATATTTGTATTTATATCTTTGCTTATTAAACAGGAAAATAATACAAAATAGCTTATATAACAAGCTTTACTCATATTTGTGAAAGTTATTAGAAATGTTATTTTGTATTAGATTACCACATACTTTCGACCATTAAGCGAATAGAATAGAATGGAACATAATAAAGGCAAAATATTCTATTTGTCACTACACATTTACAGATGTACAGTTCAACTTTATGCAGATTGCTAGAACATAGGCAGATCTGTTAAAGCTAAAATGTTGGTGTGCAAAGATATGTGTCAAATTATTTATAAAAAACTGAATGAAGAGGATGTTGCTTTCATGCTTGGGGGAAATACCTCTTATGAAAGAGACAACCTCTGTAGTGAAGCCCTAGACTCATAACATTCTTGGAGTTTCAGACACTGTTATCTCAGAAAAGCCTATCAGCTAAAGTCAAAATATATAGAGAGAGTCAGGTTTGGCCTTAATCAGCTTAGCTCAACTGAGGGTGGCAGACAAAAACCTGGAGGCAACAAACTTTATCGTTTTCCAAATGAACACCGTCTTTCCTTGCAAACTTCCAAACATCAGATTACAGTGCCTATTTGCTTGTGCAAGCCTTTGGGTCAGACAAAGTGAGGCTAAAAAGTTGCTGCCAAGACCTGCTTAATTTTTTGTTCAATTATTAACTAGGACAAAAACCTGGAGGCAACAAACTTTATCGTTTTCCAAATGAACACCGTCTTTCCTTGCAAACTTCCAAACATCAGATTACAGTGCCTATTTGCTTGTGCAAGCCTTTGGGTCAGACAAAGTGAGGCTAAAAAGTTGCTGCCAAGACCTGCTTAATTTTTTGTTCAATTATTAACTAGGACAAATGCACATACATACAGTTCAAGGCTAAGTATCTTGTGGTCAGCGTTAATGCAGGGTTTTGGACCTCTAAAGCACAGGTCCTATCGTTCAGCATAATGCTTGCAATAAAACGAGCCCCTTAATTAAATTTGCGGTTTCAGGAAAATAAGGATCAAAACAAAGTCCTTATATTTTTGGTGTACCAGATACAAAACTGCCTCTTGCATATGAAAGTCAAGGTTCAAGCAAAAGCAGACCGCAGCTGACCAAGCAAAGGAAACCTGCCATGGATTTGCTCGTCTCGGATTAAGCCTACTGCACTTAAGTGAAACTGATCCTGCTCCCGACTCCCCACCCAATGATTTGGACCACGTCTCGACCAGTCCCAGATGCAGGAAGGAGTGTGAAAGGGGGTCGAGTTAAAACTTCAGGCTGCGTACAGCTGGATCAGATATCGCACAGAATGTTTCAGTCAAGCAGGAATAAAAGCCGCTTACTATTGGTTTCTGTGACAAGCATGCTTCCAGGATCGCAGGTCTTTGCTTAACGGTTCCACTGGTCAGTTTGAGTGAAGTGTACCATCGCCTTAGGTGTGGGCCAGAGTTGAGGGGGGGCTATTCATTCTTTAGTTTGGTCTAATCAGGTTTAATCGAGTAACAGACTCGTGTCAGTCTTGGCAGGAATTCAGGCTGTAGATATGCAATCTCAAGTTTCAGCTATATCATATCCCAGGGGCATATTTAACCTGAATATAAATAAAGGGATTGTCTCCTGCAAATATATGATATCTCACTGCTGGCCCGGCTGTAAGGATACATTACCATCAGACCGTCTAGACAGCGGGCGCTGCGATCTCCAGGAAAATTCGGGGATCAGTGAGGAAAAGAGGGCTTTCTTTATTCCTCTCTCATTCTACTTTTCAATACATTTGATTCAAAAACATTACTTAGCTTAAGGGTAAGAAATTAAGCAGTTTTCAAAACAAATACACAAAAGTTCCATGATGAAGTCTCTGCAATGAATCAAATTAAGAATTAAATTAATTCTGTACAAGCTGCTCAGGTGGTCTAATTTCATAGTTCATCATCATGGAAACCTGGGCTTAAATCTTGGTAGTGCAAAAAGTTTGCAAAGGTAGTCTGTAGTTTACTGTCTAATAAAGGAAAGCCAGGAAAAAGCAGTGAGTTCTAATGCCTAGTTGAGGTTGTGGCAATAATTGAAGATAATGATGGTTTGTTAATGTGGTGCTTCACATAAAAATCACCTGTTGGAGGAGGAATGTGTAAGGTTTCCTATTAGACCTGCTTGGGTGTCATCGTTGTCAAAAGTTTGCAGTTAGAGTGTTTCCAAATTGGGGTAAAAAAAAAAAAAGAAAAAGTGAACAAATGACAAAGTGAAAAAAGATCGTTTAGATTTTATAAAATCAGTACCAAGTAGTTACTTTGGCAGCAATTACTGTTCTTTCTGTGTGCTTAGGGTTGTTGTCCTGTTGGAAGGTGAACCTTCACCCCTGTCTGAGGTCCAGAGCGCTCTGAAGCAAGGATGTTTCTGCACATTTATCTTGACCTCAAAACCCTAAACTTCAAATGTTCTAACCAAAAAAACGGGAACATGGGGTTTCGTTTTTTTTTTATATATATATATATAAATTTGCAAATATTCCAAACATTTTTATTCACTTTGTCATTATGGGGTATTGTGTATCGAAGGGGAAAATTAATGTAATCCATTTTGAATAAGGCTGTAACATAACAAAAGATGGAAAAAGTGAAGCACTGTGAAAACTTTCCAGATGTACCGTACATATATTTTTCATTAAGTATATTTTATTTTGCAATTCATTTTGATTAAATTGTAAACCATTGTATTGTAAAATGATGAACAAAATTTTGCTTGAAAATAAATAAAAATACAAAAACCTGGTAAATATGAATTATGTAGAGACCTGACCATGATGTTGTTGCACCTGCCATAATTAAAACTAGGCTTTAATATGGAGTTAGCCTACCATTTGCAGTAATAACAACATTTTACTTTTAAATTCAATTGGCCAGGCCACTCACACTGCCTGAAATTTGAGTGCTCTTGTGCAATAATGGTTTTCCTGTGAACTTTAGCAAGCTCATTTACAATCAACATACTAGCAATCTGAAAAATGTATTGGATTAAAAAATTAAACAGGGAGATGGATTACAAAATCATCTTAACCCATATGCTCCCTTTGTCTAATTTGTAAAGTGTGTAAGCTCCAATAGAGTACTCTATCCGTGTTTTAAATATAGTGTACAATATATGACCAAACATATTAGCAAACTCTATTTTCACACACCCTTTACTAATAGGAATATAAAATGCACTATATAAATCCCAATTCCAGTTAACACCTTTGGTAGGAATTAGAAAGTTGATTGCAAGCCAGGCCTTCTCAAGCAACATCTGTGTGTGACCTGATTAATTTTTTTTATTTAATGCCCACATATCCCCAAGACACACTTTTCATAAAAGTGGAGACTGCAATAGCTACCAATGGGGTGGCATCACAAATACACAAAAAAATAGACACTTTTTTGAAAGCTGCTTCCATTTGTGATTAAATACTGTGCTCTCATGGCCATCTGTTTAGTCATGGACCTTGAACCAACAACCTTCAAATGAATTGTTCAGGTCACCAAATGCTCAGTTTAGCACTATCAGTCTGTCAAGTCTATTCATAGTATTTTAATTAAATGGAAGCAAAAGAGAGAAGAGAAGCTTTTTGTTGTTCAGATTGTCAACTATGTAATCTAGGATCTCACGCAACCCCATTTAACAGAATAACGGCCATGGAACAGATGCAGGAGAAAGACCTCTTAGGAGAACACTAACTGCCTTTAACGTCAGACGTCCCATTTTTGCAGCATCTGTTTGGGGGAAATCAAGAAGCACATTGCACAGCAACAACTACAGTGCAGGCCATCTGGAGGTGCAAGAGTAGTCAGCTGAGTGTAGCGGGTGGCGGAGGTGAAAACTGTTACGGATTTCAGGATTCTGTAGTTTCTTGTTGAGGTCACTGGTTTGACCTGGGCAACCAAAGCTTAGCGGGACCTAAATGATCTTGGGTTGACGTTTTTATGTAAGCAATGCAGTTACTGAGCGACAAGCTCAATCATCAGTCAAAATGCTCTGTCAAAATGCTCTGAACTGTCAAATGCTCTAAAGAAACATTGGCAAACAGGTAAGTCATCATTTGAAAGAAACACCTGGTCCCACTTTTTCCAGGTCTTAGTGATTAGCAACAAACACTAATCTATAAAGGGCCAATTTTGAAGCAGATGCTTGTATGTCATGTTACAGCAGCTTACTACACTGTGCCAGACACATTTCAACATCACTTGTTCATCTGAAGACTTTCTCCCATCATAATGTGACAGTTTGGGTTTCTTTTATGATCTTAGTACAGAACCCTTGTTCCATGTAGAGTGGCTGGCAAGACTAACATACACCATGTTGACAAAATATATGTATGTAGATAAACAACTCATAATTATTATTATTATAATTATTATTATTATTGAGTTCAGTTCAACCTTTTTAAAACATGAATGATATGCTTCCAACAGAAGTCCAGTGATCTTTGCATATTCATTCATTCGTTCATTCGTTCGTTCGTTCGTTCGTTTGTTCATTCATTCATGAGCACAACATCCTACATAGACAATCTCAAAAAAAGCCTTCCTAGAACAGTGGGGGCAAATTCAAATGAATACCCATGGTTTAGAAATAGGATGTCCAACAGGCTTATAAAGAAAGAAGCTGGCTTATATGATCAAATACTATACTGTGTAAACATTTTAATATAAATATTAATATAATAAACAATATAAGCAGTAAAAGAAAGATGTTTTGATTCAACTGCTTGAAATCACAGTTTTGGGCTCAAAAATGTTCTAGTAAAATAGAATAATTAGCTATATTTATAACCCAGTAACTCAGTATTGATATTAAAAACTACAGCAGGTGTAAAATCATATTATATTGACAGAAACACAAACCCAGTGACATGCTAAAAATACAGACGTTATTCACAGACGTTATTCACAACCTGTTTCTCAACAACTTGTCAGATGGCTAATTAAATCATTATGTTAATTCATTTGAAACAAAACCATAGTCCAAACAGTACTCATACAAATGTACTGCTAAACTTAGAAACAAATCTGAAAGCATCTGTTGCTGGATGTTTCATGTCACCCTTTTTCAGAAAAAAAGCACACCTGATGATTTAGCACTGTTGAAAAATAGCACTGCTGGAATACATCCGCACCTGGCACTTCATGTCAACTCAAATGTGTAGTGTCGTTCGGATCGTGTCATTCGGATCGAGTCGTTCGGATCAAGTCGCTCAGAGTTGCTGAGCAGTTCACATAGCGCAATTGAAAGCATTGAAAGAGTGGCTTCCAAGCCGACAAATCAAGGCAAAAACCATGCAGTTTGAATTAGGCATTACATAGATTGAAAAAGTTTTAAAGTTGTATAATATAAATAGAGAATTAATACTCTCTGTTAACCATTCACAGTAGTGTCAGCCTCAAATTACTAGAAATTAGGAAAAGTTCAAGGTTAGTACTCATGTTTGACTTTTCTGTGTGATTAATGCGGAAAATTTTCAAAGCAGAATCCACACGATCTTCCCTAATGATTTCCTAATGCAGAGTTATAGCCAAAGTTTGGACCAGAACAAGAGCTCAAATCTATCTATTTGGGTTCAAGCTGGAACCTCTTGCTGAGCGTGATCTAATCAAATCTCAGGGAGGGCAGATGATCTGGTGAACCAGACACAGGAGGTCTGGAACATGTAGCGGCCTCGCTCTTCTTCTTCCCTTTCTCAACAAAAAACAACTGCACTGCCTTCTTCACAATGATAACCATCTCCTACACTCTCTCCTCACAGCAATGGGGAGGAAAGAAGCCTGCTGATTTATACATGAATACATTACCAGCTCAAATTGACCACCTCCTATCCTCCCTGCATCTTTTCAAAAGACTCCCTTATGCATGCCACACAAGCTATTAAAATCCAAGCAGGGTAACACTCCATGGGCAAACGTATGTGGACACCCCTCCTAAAAAACTAAGCCTTGCAAAAAAGGTTAAAACAATACAAAACACTCCATGGGCAAAAGTATATGGACACTTCACCTAAATACTAAGCTACACAAACCACACATGCTAATCGCATATAAGCAGGCTACAAACCACTTCCTAAATACTTTCCGAGTTATGAATGACACACATGCTGACAAAATACAATCAGGCAAGATACATAGCCAAATGTATGTGGACAACCCTCCTAAATACTAACTTACACATGACCCACATGCTAATAAAAATTTATATTCAAAATGGACAAAAGTACGTGGCCTCCTATACTAAATAATATGTTATGCACAAGGAACTTGCTAATAAATCACAAGCGGTCTACCCTGGCCAAAAGTGTGTGGACACCCTTCCTAAATGCAACATCACAGTCATACATTCTGATACAACATAAGCAGGCTACATTTGATGACCAAAAGTATGTGGACAGCCTTCAAAGTTACACACATCACACATGCTAATAAAATGCAAGCATGCTACACTCCATGGTCAAAAGTATGTGGACACATTTCTAAAAGGCTAATTTTAACGCAAGTTCAGAGAAAGGCACTTTCCTAAAATAATTTTGTACTGTGGTAACACAGCCATTAAAAGCACAAGAGCCTGGCCCCATCATCTATATGGCTACAAGAAAAAGTCTCGACTCCGAGAGATGCTGATGCAGGACTTTTGACATGCAGTTTCTGATTAAAAGCCATGCACCATGGTTGAACTAAAACAATTCTACAACTGTAATATGGCAAGATTCCACAGCAATTTGAAATACTAATCTTTAAAGATCTAAAGCGTTTGGGTACAGCTTATGCAGCTGAAGGTTTTTCTACATTCTACAACATAAATATTTAAAGACATGCAGATCGACAGTGATATAACATGTTGACTGGCTGACATTCATTTTCCATTACAGCTAGTGATTCCAGGGGACAACATGAACGCCTGTGATGCACAGTGGGTGGACTTCAAGCAAAGGTTATCTTCATACAAATCATAAGTAAAGCAATGTGACAATAACCAATAGGAAATGAGCATTAAGGAGAGCTTTTAACATGCTTAATCTTTACCACCATAAAACTGTATGCTCCAGTTTTGTTTCTGATTAGAGATAACTGTTTTTAACACATACCATTTAACATTTTCGCAAACAGGCAGCAAAGAACGCAAATGAACTAGTTTTGTTATTCAGTTTATGGACAAGTTACATCCCTCTAGGATTTTAGTCTATCCATCCATCCATCCATCCATCCATCCATCCATCCATCTAATATTTTTATGTCTTTATTTAAAACATCTCGTCATATATGGCCTTTTGTTTTGCTTAGCATCAGTTAAATCATGACAACCAAACACCCAAAGATGATGATGTAGATTTTGGTGTGAACATAAGCTGATGATAAATCAGCAGTTCAGTAGAAGAAAAGAAGCGAAAAATCCCTGCCAGTATGAATGTAAGGTCATTTTACATTTGTATGATCTAAAACCATTTAGACAACAAGAGAGAGAACATAAAAAGGTAGAGGATATTTCATAGTGCACTGATAACAACAAACATTAAATTGTTTTGTTTTTTCTAAAGAACAAATGATGATTAAATTAAATTAAATAAAATACATTATGCCAACGAGTTTTCATCATTTTGACAAAGAAATTATACCTTCTTGTATTTATCAGCCATGCAGGCAAAAACTATTTCTCTCTTTCAAACGTTCAATACCATCGCTCTTTCACTTTCAGTGCAAAATCAATTGTTGCTTTGAAAACATCTAACCAATTCAAAATTGAGGTTCCATTTATATAAGAGAACAAAAAAAAGACAAGATATACAGGAGTATATTCACTACAAAAATGATTGTTTGTCCCCTAAAAATGACTTCAATATGTATCATATGGCCAAAAGTATAGAAACACCTGAACACCTTAGCTTGTTGAACACCCCATTTTAAAACAGTAGATAAAGAGAAAGATTATGCTTTGGTGTTGAACAAGATCTGGATAAGACAGATCCCGTCAAGCCATGCCCTTGTAAACTCATGCTGGGGTGGATTTATAGCACTTTCCTGGGCATTCCTCTAATCCCAGTAATAGCTCATGTGAAAACCCACAAATGAGGCCCTGACTGGGACTGGAGGCTCAGCCCTATGTGAAGTCTATGTACTTATCGTTGTATGATTGAAAAACCAAACAGCAATAAATTAAATTACTATTACCATATTCTTGGAAGTACAGACAGTAAAAACTAGGATTTATTCTCCCCTCTACCCATGAGCCTGCACAGAAAATATACAGAACTGCAATTCGAATCCCCTAATTTTGATGAAATGGCCTGGACAGAAGAAGTAGCTACATTTAAAACCAAATTAAAAAATGGACATTCAGCATTTCCTTGTTTATTTCATTTCATCGAAGGGAAAAAAGTTTATTGTTCAGATACTCAAAGCAGTTTTCACATGTGGCAGAACTGGTGTGGCCTGTAGGTTTGAAGGAAATGCAATAGAAGTGTTCGTGCATGTGAAACGTTAGCTGGAAACCAGAGTCAGCTTGGATGATTTTGTATTCTTGTATGAATTTATTTTTTTAGCAGGCCGACAAGGCTAGACAGGGGGGAAGGAAATGAAAGCAGGAAGAGTTTCATTCACAGTACAAAACTGGCAATCAGGTCTTTGAAGGCTAGCTGGAAAAGTTTGTTTTAGTCCAAAATGTTTCAGTTGAATGCTAGAAAGCTGATATGTTAAGGCAGTAGGAGAGGTTTGGCGGAGGGACCTCTTTATAAGGTCAACAAACTCATTTGTATGCACATTCTACTTTTGCAAAATGTCAAAAGCTATGACTAAATGTTCCTTTGTCTTTCACAGAAAGCATTTCTTCACTCGCAAAATGTACTACATTCAGATTTTTAGTTCTCAAAAAGCAATGTATTGTGATAGACAGACAGACATATATACAGATATACACATACAGTGGGGAAAATAAGTATTTGATACAGTAATGATTTTGCAGGTTTTCCCACTTACAAAGAATGGAGAGGTCTGTAATTTTTATCATAGGTACACTTCAATTGTGAGATACAGAATCTAAAAAAAATCCAGAAAATCACATTGTATGATTTTTAAATAATTAAATAATTTTACTGCATGAAATAAGTATTTGATACCATAGAAAATCAGAACTTAATATTTTGTACAGAAACCTTTGTTTGCAATCATGGAGGTAAGATGTTTCCTGGGTTTCTTGACAAAGTTTGCCCACACAGCAGCAGAGAGTCATATTCTTAGTGAAATGACATGATCTGTCAGTATAAAAACACCTTTTCTGAAAGGCCCCAGAGGCTGCCACACCATTAAGCAAGAGGCACCACTAACCAAACAACAGCAATAAGACCAAGGGAAAAAAAGTCAGGGGGCGAAGTTGTAGAGAAATCAGGGTTAGATTAAAAAAAATATCCAAATCTCTGATGATGCCCTGGAGCACCATCAAACCCCTTATCATCAAATGAAAAGAACATGGTACCACAACAAACCAAGAGAGGGCCACCCACCAAAACTCTCAGACCTTGCAAGGAGAGCAATAATCAGAGAGGCAGCACAGAGACCAAAGGGAACCCTGAAGGAGCTGTAGAGTTCCCAAGCATTTTGGGAGACTCCCCAAATGTATGGAGGAAGGTGCTCTGGTCAGATGAGACCAAAATTGAACTTTTCGACCACCAAGGAAAATGCTATGTCTGGCGCAAAACCAACACATCTCATCACCCCAAAAACACCATCCAAAACCAACACATCTCATCACCACAGTGAAACATGGTGGTGGCAGCATCATGCTGTGGGGATGTTTCTCAGCAGCAGGGACTGGGAAACTGGTCCGAGTAGACGTATACATGGCATATTATGAGGTACTTTTTATAATTTAGTGTTTGATAAATTAATTAATTTGAAATAAATTAGTAGTAAACTAAATTTTTAGACTAAAAATAAAAGTTGATCTACACCACTACGATTGGCCATTTCTGAGGCAAGGAATGGCCGAAGCAAGGGTGGCGTGCAGTGTTACCCACTGAACTGCCTTCTGTGAACCTGACCCAGATGAAATAATTCATAAAAAATAAGAAAAAAACGTACCTGTAGGTTTTACCAATAAAATACTTTAAAAAACTACACCATATGGTTAACTCCATGGACACCCAATTAAAACATTAGCATTTTCGAATACATTCCTAGGGCTTGTACCAATCCTATACTCAGCATCGGTATCAACCGATATTGGGTTAAAACTACTGGATTGGATATTGTAAGGGAAACCCCTTGTAATCCGATCCAATGCTGTTGCTTAACCAGCCAGGTCACTAACCAGCCAGTACTCACACACTCATGCATTGCTTTTGGTGATGTCATTTCACAATAGGAAAATGCCCAATTAACTGATAATCTGTCAAGAATCATGGCCAATTGATTTGCTGGGTTCATGCAGCAGCAACGCCAATCAACATGACCTGAAAGGATACTGGACTTATGCTCCGATAAAGAAACATGCAAGTTTTTCGGCTCATTCTGACTTTGTCTCTGGAGATTTGTAGAGTTGAGGTCCTGTTGTGTGTGTGTGTGGTGTAGTTCAGTGCTTGGTGTGTAGAGTTGGTGTTGTCGTTGGTGTTGTCGTTGGTGTTGTCGTTGGTGTTGTCGTTGGTGTTGTCATTGGTGTTGTCATTGGTGTTGTCATTGGTGTTGTCATTGGTGTTTGAGTGTATAAGTTCATAGTATGTTTAGATGGCAATAAGTCATTCGTTACCACCTTGTAAATATTAGCTAAAATTACTATAAATATGTAACCAAGCGTCCTAATTGTGTATGTACTTCATAAAGAAAGAAATAGACGGAATAACTACATATTGTCAAGAGATAATACTTCAAAAACTTCTGGTACATCAAACACAGCAGATACATCAGATAGAATCATTTAGTATGCTTATGTACGCTACGATTTTGCATTATGCAAAAAAAAGGTCAGAACACCCTCACTCAAACATGAAAATATCCATCAAACATTTTCATAAACACAACCACATAAAATTATTTTACAAATATATACTGCTAATTGTTTCATGTGTAAAATTTAAAAAAACAGCAGTTTGATGTTGTATGTTCTGTGTTTATTCCTTTAGCATATTTGTCTGTGCATTGTTCTTTAGATGGCTAGTTTAACCATGATGTAGACATGGATTATTACTGCTAGTTGTTTAACCCCTTTAACAACTTTCTCATTTTAACCGATTTGTACTGCCTGATTTTCTACTGTTGTACATAACGTACAATAATCAAACATGGTTTAAACTGAAGAAGACACTTGGGCCCAGACAATCATTCACATTCAGGCTTTTATTCCTAATATTTAAGGTTCATTTGATGACAAAATAACCTTTTTCATAAAAACAATAAACCGGCTTTCACATTTTTACAAGAAAAATGCTATATTGGATTGACTGGCAGTTAAGAAACATGTGCCTCATTTGAACAGTAATAGGCTACCTCAGATGGCACAAGCTGAAGGTTTTACCATGGCCCTGACACTCCCCTGATCTGAACATTATTGAAAATCTGTGAAAAGACCTCATCAGAGCAGTTCATACAAGATGTCCCAGGAATATCACAAAGATGGAAGATTGGAGGAAAATACCTTCAATAATGGAAAGACTCTTGGCTGGCTACAAAAAGCATTTACAAGCCGTGATACTTGCCAAATGGGGTGCAACTAGATACTACCCATGCGGGGTGCCCAAACCTTTGCTTTGGGTCTTTTTCCTTTTTTTGTCATAAAATGTAAAAAATGTTTTTTGCTTAAAATGCAAAGGGAATGTGTCGTCCTTAACTTACTTTGCATGATCATTTCATCTTCAACTTAACTGTTTGCATGCATAATGTTAACTTTTGGATGAAACTGTTCATACACAAATGTTTGATCAGTTTCAGCTTCAGCAATAGAGATATTTAAAAAAAAAAAAGAATAGTAAGGGATCTAAAGAAAAGAATCGTTTCAGAAGCTAAAATGTAGAGTTT
>JAYDZG010000039.1:12035618-12058299 GCA_034509265.1 Microcambeva bendego
CCCTCCTTATCATTTCACTTCAACAACTTCATGGAGCTGCATCACATACAATTCACAGGTTGTAAAGTAGCAAAAGAGGTAAAAACAAAATAACAAGGGGGGGGGGGGGTAATTTTTCAAGGAACTGTGTGATAGTGCTTGATTTGCTTCTGAAAAAAGGGCTCTGTTTAACCATAATTCTAGTCCCATGATATGAAAGTCTTTCAAATGACTAAATATCAAGCTTCAACATGTACCGGTCACGAAGGCCTCCTTAGTCATATCACCCAATATCAGATGACGCATATTACTTCTCCTCACTTTGCATCTAAAAGCAACATGTAGGAACCTTCAATCATCCCTGCCATTAACAGATGACAAAAATCCACAGTTCTCAAACAAGCTGACAGCTGCTGACAGAGGAAGATAACTCTAAATGTGGCTTTGTGTTGACAGAGCCTTTCTCATTCCCACTGTCAATGAGTTATTGGCGTTATCCTTTAAGAAAAAAAGCCGACAATAACTTGTGCAACATCTGATACTCGACATCAGAAAGTTTTCTGAGCAGAGTGTCAGGAGTGGGCACCTTTTAAGCACTCAATCACCTCTGAGGTGTTAAGAAAAACACCTTGAAGTCTGCAAGAGGGGCTCAAATTTCAACCTCTTAGTCTTTTCAAAGTGTTGAGCAGCCCTCTCGCATGAGTTTGCAAAAGACAAAGGCAACTTGATAATTACCCCTTTCCTCTTCGGAGTTAGAGGCTTTGGTGATTGTATGGAAGTCTAAGCTTTGACTTGGACCTAGCTGTTAAATGTTATAATGCTAATTATCTGCTTTGTATTCAAGAATTAACAGGATCATGTTTCCTTTTTTGAGTTTGAATACAGAGGGTGTTACCATGGCATCTTGCCCTTCAATAAAAATGTTTCCACCTGAACATAATAATAATATTATAAAAAATATTAATAATCTGCTAGAACAGTTGCTCATGGGGACCCTTTTTATGAACTTTTCAAAACTCTGCTAATCCAGACAGAATGTCATTTAAAGTATCATTGAACCTTCTGTGATTTTTGGTTTTAAGTTCTGTACATAGCTCAACCAAAACATTAAGAGCAGCCTTCAAATATGTGAATAATAAGTCAAATTTCACAACAACTGCACAACTGTGCATACCATGAAGTTGTATTAAACACAAACTGTTGACTGTTTCAACCAAGCCGTTGTTTGGCAGCCAAGAGGCATCAGAACTGGGCATCAGTTTGTTTGAAAAATCCTCCACAAGTATGCATTGTAGAATGATCCACATTACAAAGGACAAAATTGAATGACATACTGGTACCAAACACCATATGACACCTTCAGAAGTCTTGTGAAGCCCATGTCAATCGTTCAGAGCTGTTTGGACAGCTTAGTACCCAGGTGGTCTTGATGTTCTAGCTCATCTGTGTAGTCCTTTATTTATTTTACTAACCACATTTCCAACCACTAACCACTATTTTGGTCAGGACTGTGGTGGGCCTGTAGGCACACAAAAAACACTAAAAGGAAAGAAAAATATATCAGGACCTGGTGCCAGGCAGTCACAGAACAACACACTTCATGTACATACATATAGGATAAATGTAAAGTAGTCATTATAGCTTCTGCATGTTGTCCATGCCTATGCTGCCCTTAACGTTAGTTCTAAAAGCAAAATGATTTTTTTTTTTAGAATAAAATTGCTTACATAAACATGGGTCACCAAAGCAAATCTGGCCATCATACCATATACTTGGGACCGATATTGAGAGGGCACTTAGAGCCCTACTGGCTAGGCTTCCCATTCTTACAGCCAATAAATATTACATTATTATTTTAAAATATTCATCATCATTTACAAACATAACATTACTGACAGTAAAATAAAATCACAAATAAAAAAATATTTGCACTGTATAATTAACTGAAATTAATAGATAAAAGTATTAGGAACTATAAATAAAAAAATAAAACTATGATGCTATACCCTGTCATTTATTAAGTCATTCTATACATTAAAATAGCAAAATACTGTATTTGGTAAAACAGGCACAAATTAAGCAAGTTGGCAACACCTAAATAACGACTGCAGCAGTAAACCAGACCTTAGCATGGGCAAACAAATGGACAAGCCCTTGCTGGAACTCATGGCTTTGATCACATGAATGAACAATTGATTTGCCTCACTCGATTACAGCATGTTGATTCAGCCCAGATGTGTTAATGTAAAATAAGACGGTCTTAAGTGTCTGTGTGCATGTGTGAGTCTGTGTTTGTATGCGTCCCCTTAATGATGAAAGCTGTTAAAAACAGCTGTGAATACCAGTTCAAGTCAAATTTATTTACTGCACTTAAAAACCTTAAGGTGCAGACCAGGGGGTAATCTAACTAAATCGAATTAATTTGGTAGTGGGAGAGATGGTCCATTTTAGACAGGATGCCAAACTGATTTGCATTTTTAGTGTTGTTTGATTACTAGCTGACACATGGACTGAAAAGTTTGCAGACATACTAAGTACAATCTATTCTTTAAATAAATCCATTAGAATCTTTCTAATTCATTTTTGGCAGACGACTACAATTTGCAAAACAGAGCCAGATGAGAGTGGCTAATCAGATCCTTGAGAACTAATAACTCTCCTTTATCAAGCTTGTATGCATGTTTATATTGGCGAGCATCTGATAGCATTATTCATTGCTTCCTCTCTGGAAAGGCAAAACAGGGGTCCTTTGACAACATCTCATAATGGTCCCTTTTTACAGCAGATAAGTGAATAGTTCAAATCTTCTACAGAAACATAATTGTAAGCTGTTTCATTTAAAAGGCAAACCCTTGAGCCACAGACCTTTGCTCTTTCAAATTCAAAGAAGTCAAAATCGGTCCTACTCTCTCAGGCAGAAAAGCCACAATAACTTTAGGTTATGAGGTTACGATGGGCAGGCTAATTACAGATTTTGGATTAAAACACTAAACCAATTATAGGGTGGAGAGCGAGGCGCTCCGGTGAGCGACACTGAAGCGGAATGGCAAGACTGTAGAATCCATTGTGTCCTGATGGCATCTTTTTATCTCCCTCTTGACGCTGATGGAGCTAAAAGACAGAGCTAAGGGAAGGGAGGGTTTTTTTCTCTAATCTCATCAGAAGGCATTGTTTTCAGAGCTCATTAAGCTTCGGGAGGTCCAGAGGTCTCCTCGCAGTTGACAAGTCAGCTCTGTGCTACACCCCCCCCATACATCCCACCAACCCCCCAACCCTTTAACCCTGTAAAATACAAGAGAAGACTTAGAAAAACAAGCAGCCAAGACAAAAGGAAAGAGGAGAGAATCAGCAGAAAGGATTCTGTACAAATACACAAGGCTCAGAACCCTGACCGGGGGACCTGGTATGCGGTTTTACGCCTGAAACGGCAGGAAGTCACTTTCTTTTAGGTTTGTTGGGGTCTTCCTTCTTTCTTATCTTGTCTCAAGGGAGAAATTGAGTTAAGCCTGAACATATGGGATCTGCATTAGAAGAAAAGAAGGAATGAAAAGAGATGTGTCAGGTAGAGTTGGGACATCCTGTTTTAAACAATGGAACAATCTGAACAGCCATACTGTAACAATATGCTAACACCAACATTCTCAATACACAGTTCAGCTACAAACATGCTTGACAACCTATTCCAAAAACATGCACATTAATGTTGTTATTATGTTCTTCACTCTCCAAAAATCAGTCCAAACAGAAAGTGTGATGTCAAGCAATGATAATGACAAAAATCCCTGTCCTGCAATCGTCATTCCACTTATTCCAACTGTGTTAATCGGGTTGAGATCAGGGTTTTGAACAGATCACTGGAGTTCCTCCACATCAAACTTGTCAAGCTGGCCTCAATTTTGTACACAAATAGCACCGCCATTCAGGAACTACAAAGGGATTTCACCAAACTGTTTTACACAAACTGAAAATATAAAAAACAACTCTTTAGCAATTTTTAGAAAAAACTGAACTCACTCTTTACAAGGGATGTTTTTCTTTTATGTGAATCTGAACTGTAATCAGATCTCTCAAAAAGAAAATAACACATTTCTTTGTGCGGTATAAGTGTGATGAAATATGTCTAAAATGCAAGTTATAATGGTTTCATGTCGTAATGGACCTCACTTTGTGAACAGGAGCACAGTCGAGAGAACCTCGAACTGAACTAAATAATTAACTGGGGTGTCCACATACTTCCGGCCATTTAATATACTTGCTAGCCTCTCTCACATATGTTGCTGAATTCCACTGACTAAACTACTTTAGCAGGCACATACAGTCACTGAAAATATTTCTATCCATACAAGTGAATTTTAGGGATATACAGTTAGTGACAGTAGCCCATCTGTTGTTCTGTTTTCAATTTCTAGCCATCATCCTCCATTTATCAATCAGAAATAATCTGTATTACCCATACAATCCAAATATTGCTTGTTTTGTCTCCATGGTATTAACATGGTATTGTTTTTATTGTTGTTGTGGTTTTTTGCATGCATGTGTCAGGTGCATCAGCGTTGGGATTTTTAACACCTCATTGTCGGACGAGAATAGCACTCTAACCAAAAAGTTGTGTATAAGGTCCATAGCATCATGGGATTGGAAAGGACCCACTGACAAAATGCATTGTGTTCCTTTCTTTAATATTTTGTTGTCACTGCAGTACAGGGAATGGTTCTCTGGCCAAAAAATCATCCAGCCAGGGGTGTCCTATATGGTCTCTTTCAAATGATAAATGGGGTGAAGCAAAGTGTATAAAGCAACATTTTGGCTGCAGTTAGTGACTATGTAGCCACACAAAAACATCTGTATAAAATGTGCTCCTTTTGATTAGTAAATTAAGTAAAGGTGCTGCACAGAAAATAAATAACCACCAAGAGGACCACAAGTATTAGATTCTTTGCTCAATTGTCCAACAGTGGATTCCTTGTGGGACCACAATTAATTTACAGCTACACATTTGTCATTTAGCAGACAAGGTAACTTACAGTACCGTGACAGTGTACAGTTTCATCAATTAAGGGTTAAGACTCTTGCTCACTGCCCAATAGTGAACGTTTTGCAGGTTAAGTCTCTTAACCACAAGACTAAAGCTGCCCTGTTCACACCCGAATCAAGTATTCAAACCATCAACTACGATTCAATCCATAAACCTTCCAACTGATAGCCAAGAACACTAACCAATGAGCTTCTATTCCAAAAAACAATTGAGGAATGTAGCCTATTACAAATAATGCTTTAAAACACTCCCACCATCATGGAAAGAAAACAAGCACAGCCAAGGTGAACCACATTTGTGATCATGGTATCTCCTCTGACAGGTAGGTGTAGGTGGTATGAAAGTCACTTATTTAGGAGACACGCCAACATGAACATTAGTGAAATGAATTAATGTACATGTCTAAAATTTTAGTGCAGTTAGGACAGGTTTAAATTTCTTATAGACAAATTTGCCCCAAACAAAAGCTTTGTGGAACATTCATGTTCTAAGCAAACTTAAAACATGAAGCAATATTACACTGGCACAATTTTGCCTACTATGTTTATTACACATGATGCATAAATATAGATTGAGTCCTGCAAGCAAATTTTTGATAACATGGGTCTTTTTTTCCTTCTCTTCAATCACTGCATACTGTTCACTTGCTCTGATCATTACAGGTCACCCACTTCCAATAACGGTACCAAACAGAAGTGAAACACCTCAGTTTTGAGGTTCTCTGATAGCCCTTTTCAACCAGTGTGGGTGTTCTGTTCCAGTTTGTGCACCTAATTTTGAACCAAACTGCATTTTCACAAAAAAAAATATTTAAATGTCAAAGGACAATTGGCACCTTCAAAGTGTGCAGAAGTCTTCTGAAGAAAGACAGTTCTTACACAGATCAGGCAAAACATTATGACAACCTCTGTAATACTGGGTATGCCTCCCGTTTGCTGCCAAAACATATCTGCAACTATATCTATCTAAACAATCTATAAATATTTTATATAAATCAGCAATGAGTGTGAGTGAAACATCTAGAAGTAATAATTAGGAGGGTATGTCTAAATGGGATGAGTATACATTTAGGAATTAATACCATGTTTATTACCAGATGGTAATGACTAATACAAAATGTACATTAATTTGTAAGGTATGTACATTTTTTCCAAACAGTTTTTTGTCAGGATATTTGAGAAAACACAGGCCAATTAGTAGAAAAAGGTTGTGTGAACATTACTAAGGCGACATATGATCCCTCTGGCGGCTTCATCTCTTGAAGTTCTTAAAGCTCTCGTACACTTAACTTAATCAAGTGTTTTAATGAAGCTGGCTCAGCTGTAACGCTCAAGCGAAGACAGAAGAAGAGAGGAAACAGAGAGGCATGCCGTTTCCCTCAAAGCCACAACTGTTTTCAAAACACACAAAGATGGGCCAGATAAAGTTAATTGCATCCTCTGGAAAGCTGAGAACGAGTAACAACAGATACAGCCTGCACAGTTCTCCCCCCACTGCTGAGGTAACTGGACCCAGTGAAGCTTCTCCTTCAGGGCTGTTTCTAAGATTGAGAGCCAATCAGACACTGATGACAGATAGAGTCAGTTTAGATTTATGTAAGAAAGTCTCAGAAGTGGTACAAAGTGAGCAAAGTTGTGGCCCAACTGCAACGCTGACCCTTCTGTTACCTCAAACTACTAATGACTCCAAAATAAAACCTGAAGCTGCAAGTCCTGATACGGTTGAAAAAGTTGCCCTTTCCAACCAATGCCTCATAAAAGCACATTTCCTCACGCTTACATTTCTTTTACTTCCCTGAGTTTTTTGTTGACTATGATTGTCTTACCTGGGTCAGACAATGCATTGGCTTGCTCTCAAGTGAAGGGCAGCAGCACTTGAGGGCAAAGGACAATACAAAACCTAAAACAGAAGTGGCCCACTTTGTCCCATGTGTGTTTCTTGCAGGTGTTCAGAGCTTCATTTGAAGGCCATTATAGTAAACAATCTGTCTGAAAAGGACAAAACTGAGATCCTAAATTCAATGTGGGTACAAATCCCAAAAAGCACACTGTATGAGCAATAATTACTAAAGAGTTAATATATAGGAACTGTTCAGGGATGACATTTTTGTGTACCTGAGCACAAAGTGAGATTCATATCACCATACTGAGCTCAGAAATAAATCAATCCAGTGGCCTACAAAGATCTGACCCCACTAGCCACATTATTGATGAAGTCAGGGCTTAGCTTGCCAAAATGTCCGACATTTTTACTCGATTCAAATCTTGTTGAAAGGCTTCCCGATTGAGGGGCTTTTGTCTTGGCTGCAAAGGGCTTCATGTAAATTATCATGGTTTTAGACTTGGATGACCAATGTGGTCACCATCAGTTGTCTACTTGCTTTTCGCTATTTAGTATGGTCCAAAAATCCCAACACTCATAATTACTCACTTACACAATTGTTGGAAATGTTCATTCAAAATACTTGTGTCAACACATCTTTAGCTTTATTGACCTGTCATGATGGCTAAAGCAGACATGTTTCCTGTTCAGTGCAGCTTGACACGAGGATATAAGATATCAAACAGAAAGTTGCGTGAGGCAGAAAGAAAATCTCTTTCAAGTGGCCGAGCACTTGGTAAGATGTGTCTGCTTTTCATCAAGCCAGTTAATGAGGTGACCAAACAATATGTTTTGTAACATGATGATTTAAAGATGGGGAGCCCAGCTTGGGGGTTTAAACAATCTTTAGACCAGGTTATACAGTTTGAGCATGGAATGTGAAAATACAAACTCCCTCTGGATTGGATTTATTACTTCGGGAGCATTGTTAAACGGTCATAATGCCATAATTCCTTTTTCCTCCCAATCCAGTTGTATTCAGTTGCAATTCTTAAAACCTCAAGCATATGAAATCCCCAGTTACCTTACCTGCCAAAATTGGAGTCTCACAGAGAGCCCTAACATAACCATGCAAAGCTACTCTATGTTGTGATTTACCAACTCCAATGCAGGCACCCGAGCAGCCAAAAGAGGCATCTGCATCTGGGAGACACCTGGTCAGATCGATAGTGAATCTGAGATTCAAACCGAAAAGCCTGTGAGATATAAAGCTTAAAAGAAAGATATCTGAATGAGTGGGCTCATGAAAGCACTGTGCCACCCAAGCACCATTTTAAGAATAAGGATGGTAAGAAAATAGCGTTCCATCTCTTTTATTTCCACAGACACAATAGGCCCATGTTACACTGTGAGATAATTGGTTCAGTGGCAAAACTCACTTATCAGTAAAGACCTTTTTTGTGGCCAGAGGGAACAGTGGTCTTTGAATGCACCCTGGGTTTATCTAAAAGTCTATTAAACTGCCTTGCTGCCATCTGCATACATAGGCATTTGTTCCTTTAGAGACCATTGTATTTAACATCAAACTTTAACTTATTGAGACCAGTAGTTAGACAGTGATTACGTCTCTTCACTTGAGGATGTTTTCTGTTGTGCGACAGCCATAGCCTAATGGTTAGGGTACAGGACTAGTAATCCGAAGAACATCACCGGTTCAAACCTCCACCACTACCAGGTTGCTGCTGTTGGGTACTTGAGCAAAGCCCTTAATCCTCAATGGTCATACTGTGACTGTACTGTAAATCGCTTTGGATAAAGGCATCTGCTAAATGCTGTAAATGTAAAATGTAATGTAAAATTTCACTTGGGAAAAAATCTCTCCCTCTCACACACACACACACCTTGGATCAGTGAAAAAAAGCGTCCACTCCAAAAACAGCACTTTACGGGAATCTTCCTTCCTATTACTCCCCCTAGTGCTGAGAAACCACTGGGTGCGCTTGTGTAATTCTTAGCTAAGCTATAGGGGTGAGACAGGGGAGTGGTGAGGGGGTGAGAAGGAAGGGGGCGAGAGAGTGACAGAGGGGAGGAGGCAGGAGAAAGTGTGAAGCTCCTCCTCTGGCTGACATCAGCACGCGGCTGAAGCAGAGCTGGAGGCAGATGGAACTTCACACTTCTAGTGAGCTTCAGTGCTGCTGAATCCTCTCAGCCTCCCTCTCATTCGTGCCAAGGACTGTGCGTGCATGCTTGCTCGTTTGCGTGCGATAATGTCTGAGTGAATACATGTGCGGCCACAACACCACACAGCACAGCTCACACCGCCGCTTCCCTCCTGCAACTTCTGGCTTCACTGTCCCTGGATTTCTAAGCCTGCTTTGGATATATGGTTATATACAGCGCGCTGGCCATTTTTCGCGGATACTGTCCTCTTTTTTGAGTTTGCATACTCAATTTATGTTTTGCAGGTGAGTGTTTTACCACGGTTTGGCTATGAATCAATACTTTTCTCATTTCTGAAGAGCAACCTTACGTGAAGATGATCAAACGCAGCAGATCATGAGGACCTGCACTAACTCATGAAAACTGAACACACGATCTGCATACTTCCGAGGCTGTTTACAAAAATATTTAATAAGAATATAATTATAATAATACAATCTTTAATGATCTTCAATCGAGCCAATCGTATGTTTCTTTAAACGACTTTAAACATGAATCTCTGTTCTTAATGCGCATTTGTAGTGAGCGCTTCTGCGTTCGGCTTTCTGGAGCGCAAAACGTATGCAAGCTAAATGTAATAATAAATACTAGTAATAATGGTAACACTATTAATAACAATAAACAAGCGTTAAAAAACTTTCATGGGAAAACACAGGCTTGATATTTGGCAGTTTGCTTCCTCTCCATGGACAGAGAACGAGTTGTCTTCACGGTGTGATCGTTTTATTCAATAATGGACAGCCTCCATTTCCCACATAATATTTGCTTTAATATGATACTGTTTTTTCTAAAATTACTCCAAACGACATTTGACGATCTCTACACTCTAAAATCCCATCATTAATAAAATATCCATACCAAAAATACCGGAGCTTCGGTTCGAAGCGAGTGAACTGCATCAAGAGCGACGAGTTTTGCGCTTTCTGGCTTCTTAAACTCACCGCCAAACGCGGATCATCGACTGTTCGCTAATTCCTTATTTATTTTCCATCCCGAATTACGACTATAATTATTAGTTACGTGTAAGATAGTTTTGTAATACGCTGTGATTTATAAAAACAATTAAGCATTTAACGCGCCTGATCTGGTAACGCGGCTGATTGATGTTTGCGCTGCGCGTCGGCGTGGGATGCGAGATCGGAGGTCGTATTTTATTATAAAATAACATTTAAACTTAAACACTTTAAGTTAAATACGCAATGAGGAACATCAGAGACGTAAAAAGATAAACACAAATAAACAAACATAATATATAATACGTTCGATTTATCTTTTGGGATACCCCAGGTTCGCCCATACTCTTGAAGAATATATATATATATAAATTATATATATATAATAAGGATCAATTTTATTAATTAGGGTTGGGCGTGTACAAACAACAGTATGCATATTAGACTAATTATACAGCTGCTTTTTTACATAATAGGTTATGTGATAAGATTTAGTTATACCATGTTATTGCATATATATTGCATTTTGTATACAGTGCTTTATAAAATCTACAATAGATGCATTACTACATTCTGGACATACATCTGGGTAAATCACAAGTAATTGTTCCTATTAGAGGATCATATTTTATGTATTATCTAAATGACCATTCCTTGATGTATATTTGTCTATAACCTACTTATCACAGTGTATAATAAACTTTTCCTTTAATTTTGGCAATTCATTGTAAACATAGACATCAAATTACTATAGAGGCATTCTTTAGGCTGTATCATATGCAACAGATCTCGTAATGATGGCTAAATACTTAAGGTTAGAGCATTTATATTAAACATTATAACATAATGTATTTTCCCTTTTCATTCGACTGTATAATTCCTAAACTACTGGATTGAAATGCTTTAGGCTATATTAACTGGAATGGATGATCATATACTGGTTTGCATAATTGTATCTTTATGTATACTTTAAGATTATAAAAGTTTTCAAAAAGAGGCGATTTAACTGTCTAGCATTGTGACATGGAATTGCTGCTTTTCACTAGTGGTTGATGGCAGCAGTGGCCTTACACTTAAAGAATGTGTTATGCTTTTGCTGTGTTAAGATGCCTAACCTAGGATTTTGCTCAGTGGTTGTCAAGCAATGATCAGCCCAGGCCGAAAGAACAGCTCTGCAGTCTCAACAAGCAAGAGCCAAGCTCAGACAAGTGCTGCACTGAGCTAGAGCAGATTTAATCTGTTTAGAGGGCTATACAACTGGAAAACTAATGATAGCATTGCACAGTTAATAATGACAATATCTGCCTCTTTGTCCATGTGAATGTAAAACCACACAGACGTGAACGGCCTAATTAAAAAAATCTGACCAAAGAGGCTTCATTCAATAGTGGTTGAAAATTTTGGAGCTGCTCTTTCGTGTAACCACAATAAAAGTCAAATTGTCATGTGGCCACATAAAGAACAAACTACATAATTAATCAGTCACTTTTAACAGATCAGTGCATTCAGGAAATAAACCCATTAACAGATCATAGTATTCAGTGACTCTATAATTAATATGCTGAAAAGTCAGTGTGGAAAAAAAGGGCAGCCAGGTTGTGTTTTGGTTTCCTCTGTTGTTGCTTTTAGATAGAGACTGAACATTCTAGCCCACCACATTCACTGCCATTCAGCACAAAGCGATCAGACCTTTCAGGCCTCCAGAATACTGACTGTTTTTGTGTCACAGACAAAAACAGTCGTCCAACAAAATTCACCACTCGTGTTAGCAAGTAACCTTTGACCCAGCTTTTGGGGCCTTTAAAAAAAAAATACAAATCAAACAGCTTATTATCATGTTTATAGTCTTACCTAGCAAGTAAAATTAATTGTTGGAGTTCATTATTACAGAAGGTCAAGACAATAAATAGGATGAGTTTCAGTATTTTTTCAGTTTCAGCATTTATTGAAGCGCTAGATGCAATTTGTTCCATTCAGAATGGAAACAAAGAATACACAGGATGATAAATCAAGCGTGTGTTTTATGCCATTGTGCAGACCAGCAACTCTCTGTACCCGGGCAAAGGTACAGATGTTGTAATTAAAGCACCAGTCTGAGTGTTCACCAGTTTATGCTACATATAGGCCTGATCCAGAAGCGCCTGCTACCCCCAAGTGGGGAAAAGCAGAGCAGCTGCCATGCACCATCTTTTTTCTTTTCAACGTCTTCTCAAAAGGATAGACACCCCCTGACCCCCATCTACACAGGCACCTCTCCATAATCCTGAACCCCTGCTATGAATGGATCGTGTCTTTTTAAATTTCCAAAAAGTCTGGAAAAGATCATTCCTTAATTTCTCTGTGTTAGAATTTTCCTAAAGCAAAATAATAATAATAATAATAATAAAATTAAGATTTTTTTGGACTAGCAAATATTGTTCAAAAACCTGCTAAACCAGGATGATATAAATATTTAGTTACACATTGTCAATGTGTTGTATTGAAATAAACAAGAATTACCTTCACTATTTACAAATGTCATCTTAAAAAAATAGTGTATTTGAAGCATAATAAAAAAAATCATACATAAAATAAATATCATTGTATTTTAATACAAAAAAAAAACATCTTCTTTAACAATTAATCTAATTTTTATTTAATTTCCATTAGTACTTTAACTATTTTGTACAACATGTTTTATTATTTAATATTTAAATAAACATTCATTTTTAGAGTAAAAGTATTTAATGTATTATATTTAATCTACTTAATAAAATAATTAATTATTCCTATGTTCCATTTACACATCAGTGACATTTTTAATTCTTAAATGTATGTAATATGATGCTTGTCAAACCTATCAAGACTGGATTTAACAAATATTGTAACTGTTTAAACACAACATTTACAAAACTTGTAATATACTTGTGATGGTTGGTTTTAATTTGTTACACAATCAAATGTACCCAAATGAAAAGAGCTCTCAAATTTTTGATAAAAGGAGTTTTTCCTTTTTTGAACCAAGATGCACAATTTAACAGTGCTTGTCCAGTGCATTGGAGCAGAAGAATGCCTGACTGATCTCCTGAAAGCAAAAACTGCTTATTAGACCGATATTGAGAAGTGTCCATCACTTAGGTTTCTCCAGACCATTCCCTCTGCAGTAAGGAGAGCTTTAGAGGTCCGCAAGGTTTGAAGGGGGGAGTTAAAAACTTTAACCACACGAAAAAGCTAAAATAACATTAGACTATAAAACAGAAAAATATCAGTCCAGATTCCTGAGCACCTATGTTATCTAATTGAAAACAATGCGGCAAGACAAACTTTGTTGAAGAGACACGAACAGCCAGCCAGGCCACATCTACAGCAGTCTACTCGTCAGTTATTTTTGCAGGGTTTTTAAAACAGAATTTTACAGCAAGAATGAGCCATTTTTATTGTAAATACTTTGAAAGGTTTTAGTAAACAATAGTAGCAGAACGAATTTCACTAGAGTGAAATGCAAAAATAAAATACAATTTCAGATCATTAAAATAAATAAGTTAATAAATAAAATTCCCTAGTTGATCATGTGTAGTTTGGAGGGGTGGCATGTGTATTGAGGCAGCAGAGATTTGTCACACCGATGTCTAAAGGTTTTCACAGTTTACCTCAAAATATCACACTAAAATACCTTGTTCAGAAGGGCCCATCTGCTGTCCTAAGCCTGATCTATTAGGTTCATTGCTTTCATTTGGCAAGTCAGAAGTACCGCTGTAATTAGACAGTCTTGCCTGGGCCTGCAAATTGAGTTACAAGGCTCTCTAATCTCCGGCATGTCATTGCTTACATCGGTTAAGTGTCCGATAAGCTTGTAGCTTTATCCCCGCGTTCTTGAGAACACAGGTTACCCGGCAAAGGCCATTGAGGACAATTCTGGGCAAGGGCCCAAGGCATAGTGTACTAAGATGTAGCATATCGTTTGGCTTGGCAAGCTGAGAGGCCTATTTTTACCCCTAAGCATAGGGAAGTTTGTGGCGCGCAAGCAGGCCAGCAGGACTGGCTTGTGGGGCACAGGACCTGCGGGTCACAAGAGGTGACACAGATGAGACCCCTTCCCAGATTTTCATGAGCTTTTCGAATATGTTCTGGTTAATAAAATTCAGCTGGTAAAATGCTTTCAGAACCTCAAACAAGCAAAGATTTGCTTTTTAAAAGTTCCATCTCAATTCAGTGTCTCCACTCCTCTCAGTATTTTGTTTTTGAATGTCATTTTTCTTTCGTTTGGAGCCCATGCTGGTAACTTTGAAAGACAAACAGGCTCAAGCAGGAGTGCAGCCCCCGGTAAATGCAGGGCCCCTAACCACTGTTGCTTTTCTAATGCAAAGACATTCTTTTCTTCTGTCTTCATAGAGAAGCCAGAGAGGAGGGGTAACAAATTGTGGACTAGTCTAGTTTGGTGGAGGAAAATAATAATTTGAATAGTATTTTTGTTTCATTGTTTTTGTTTATTGACCCTATAACATGTTTATATGAAAGTTGACTCACTGCAGTGTACACAAGCAAAACAAGGTTCTTTGAAAGGTACTAGACTCCCTTGCATCTGCAATTCCTGTCAAATGGTAAACTTGTGATTTATCAAAACACAATGTAATTGGGACTTTTTTGTATTGAAAAAAATGTCTGTATTGATTTTAATAATACGGATGTTTGTGTATGTGCACTCTGGCCTAACTAACACATGATTTCCTGTCTTTAATTTGTAGAAATTTGTGGACATGCACGTGAAAGGATATAAAACAGCTTCTGACTGAGTAAAGTCAAGCTCCCAAAGCGAGCAAAGGGGGAGCAAGATGCTATCACAGCACAGACAAAGCTGAGCAAACCCTTTTGCACTACAGAGCCACCAGGCTGGATACATTTTTTCTGGTACATTCCACTGCCACAAGCGAAGGAACATGTTTTAGGACTAAATCTACCAGATGAACATTGAGAGAGCCTTCTTGGATTTCAGCCTGCCTCTACCCACAGGCTAAGAGGGCTCCGGGCTTTCAATGTCATGTCCAGTTTGTACAAGCATACACAGGATTCATTTTTTTCCTACACAGTTTCTCATACTTCCAAAAGGGTCTAATTAGGGGTCACATCCTCAGCAACATGAAGTAAAAGGATTCTCTACGCACTGGACTTTGTTCTCTCTGCATCTTTTTCTCCTTTTTTCCCTTTCTTTTTAATGATCTGAATGCCCGCCTGCACTGGAGCGCCTCAGTGACTGAGGTCTGTTTTGAAGTGGAGGCGTTTTCTTTCTCAAGGTTTATTTTGTGCCGAACCTTTGATGGCATGAACTGTAGACACTGTGCTACAAGGCAGGAGGTCTGCAGAACAAACAAGGATCTGTTGGGAAAATACCAACTGGGTCAGGTTATAACCAAAGAAACTGCTAAAAGTGTAGGCAAACTCAAGGGGAAAGAAGAAAGGAGGCATCACTTGATCTTTGGGTGAAATCAAAGGATTAACTGGCTCCTCCAAATCAGGTATGACAAATATGGGCCGCTGTGCCGTGTTCTCTTTTCTAATAAAATACGCTGGAAAGGAGATTTCAGGAAAAAAAACTATGCCAGAAAAAATAAATTCTGTGCAATAAATAAGTTCATATATGATTTTATTTTGGGATAATTAAAACTAATGCTGTAAGATTTGACATTTAGACAAAAACAAAGTTTGATAAGGTTTGGATTTCGATCGATTAATTATTACATTGCTTATTCTGAAAGTTACTATTAAAACCAACCAGTTATTATGTTCCATTTCCTGAGGAATAAAACCTTGTATATCCTACATATGTCCTTGAAGAAATATAATAATCAGGACTTTAATTCACCTCGCAGAGTGAGTAAGAAAAACAGCTCTGCAATTAGCCATTTGACTACATTACACTTAGTAAGGAAGAAAACCAGTCATACTTTCATTCCATTCCAGTTTCTCGCAGGAATGTTAGAAAACCACTCACATAGCCATACATGCTGGATTCATAATTTCTTTTCCCTTTGATTACATAGCATTTTGACAGAAGAGCCTGCTTTAGTTCATTAATTTTGTAAATCGGCTCATATTTATTGTAATAATATAATTTATTACATCTCCTGACATAAAAGCAAATGATAAAAAAAGCTACAATTTTGTTTGAAAGGATTTGTCCTTATTGGTTTCTTTTTTATTTCTTTCAGAAAGGATCCAACTCCAACAATGGCATGCCAATACAAGTCCTTCTTTGTCTTCATTATCAGAGCAGGGGCACTCCTGGGGCTGGCCAATCCACTGGTGACATCGGCCTCCTGTCCACAACAGTGTCGGTGCGACAGGACTTTCATTTACTGCAATGACCGGGAGCTGACTTCCATTCCTTCGGGCATCCCAGAGGATGCCACGGTCCTCTTCCTGCAGAACAACCGAATCAAGAGCGCGGGTATCCCTGCCGATTTACGGAGGCTCAACAATGTGGAAAAAATCTACCTGTACTGCAACAACCTGGATGAGTTTCCTACCAACCTTCCTTTGAACGTGAAAGAACTCCACTTACAGGAGAACAACATCCGGACTATTACCCATGCCTCTTTGGCACAGATTCCATTTATTGAGGAATTACACTTAGATGACAACTCTGTGTCGGCTGTCAGCATAGAGGAAGGAGCCTTTCGAGATAGCAGCTATTTAAGATTGCTCTTCCTTTCACGCAATCACCTGAGCACCATTCCCAGTGGTTTGCCCATGAGTATTGAGGAGCTTCGATTTGACGACAACCGCATTTCATCCATTTCTGAGGCTTCGCTGCAAGATCTAGTAAATCTAAAGCGCCTGGTGCTGGATGGCAATCTCCTGAACAACAAGGGTATTGGGGAAATGGCCTTTGTAAATTTAGTTAACTTGACTGAGCTTTCACTGGTGCGGAACTCCCTCACCTCTCCACCTGCAAACCTGCCAGGCTCCAGCCTTGAGAAATTACAGCTGCAGGAGAACCACATAGACCGGGTACAAGTAGGTTCCTTTGCTTTTCTGAGACAGCTGTACCGCCTGGATCTGTCAGGCAACAAACTGAGCAGCCTTCCCAACGGGGTCTTTGATGACCTAGATAACCTTACACAGTTGATGCTGCGGAACAACCCGTGGTACTGCAACTGCAGGATGAAGTGGGTGCGGGACTGGTTGCGCTCACTTCCCTCAAAGGTCAATGTGCGTGGATTCATGTGCCAAGGCCCAGATAAGGTCAAGGGTATGGCTATTAAGGATTTGTCTACAGAGCTTTTTGATTGTTCTGGAACAGAGGCCTCTCCCACGTTTGAGATGAGCACAGTCTCCAACACCTTACCACCTTCTCGACCTCAGTGGCCTATATATGTCACTAAAAGACCTGTGGTTAGGGGGCCAGACTTTGGTAAGAACTACCGTAGTACTACGCAGCCAAATCATAAGATTATCACAATAAGTGTTAAATCCAGTACTCCAGACACAGTGCACATATCCTGGAGAGTATCCCAGCTAATGACTGCACTAAGACTCAGCTGGTTGAAACTTGGTCACAGCCCGGCATTTGGTTCCATCACTGAGACCATTGTACAAGGAGACAGGACGGAATACTTGCTTACAGCTCTGGAGCCTGAATCTTCTTATCGGATATGCATGGTTCCTATGGAAACCAGTAATATTTACCTGTCAGATGAGACACCTGTTTGCATAGAGACAGAAACTGGCTCCTTAAAAGCATACAACCCAACTACAACCTTAAACAGGGAGCAGGAGAAGGAGCCTTACAAAAATTCTAATCTGCCTTTAGCTGCTATCATCGGAGGAGCCGTGGCACTTCTGGCCATCATTATGCTGGCACTGGTGTGCTGGTACGTCCACAGGAATAGTTCTTTGTTTTCCAGAAATTGCACATATAACAAGGGACGCAGGAGGAAAGATGACTACGCAGAGGCTGGGACGAAAAAGGACAACTCCATCTTGGAAATCAGAGAGACTTCTTTTCAAATGATCCCCATTAGTCACCTGCCGGTGACCAAGGAAGAGTTTGTGATACACACAATATTTCCTCCTAATGGTTTAAACCTTTACAAAAGTTCACACAGTGAAAACAGTATTAACAGAAGCTACAGAGACAGTGGAATACCAGATTCTGACCACTCTCATTCATGATAATGTGCGCAGACTTAAAAGACATTTTGTTACGAATGACGGACATTAGGACTGCCCGGTTTTTCCAAGACACTGGATTGAAAAGACTGAAAGAGCAATGTTCTGTACATTTGCCATATAATTTATATTTAAAGACTTATTAAAAGAAATGAGGCTGCAGTTGCAGAACAGCGTTGCACCCTCCTTGTACGCTGTCGACACTTGCGATTCTATATTTTAGAGGTTTGTAGTCATTTGTACCGTACTTCCTTTGCTTAAGGTTCCAGACCAATTAAAAGAAGTATTTGTGCTTGATTGAGATATGACTCATCAACTGTGAAAGTGGGTTTTCATTGCTGTGTTGAACAATCAGAGTTTAGAACCTTTTAGAAGCACAGGTTAAAAATTTCCACCACGTCGCTCTCAGAAAAAAAAGGCAAAAAGTGGCCAATGGGGATATAGCGCACAGTCAATTAAACGGGTAGAGGAGCTTTTCGTCTTATGTGTTTTGGAGTGTAGATGTGTTGCAGTATAACAAAACCTTGAGAAGTTGTTATGGATCTTAGATGACATTTCAACAGTGTTTTGAGGCTTTAAGTCTTTGCTATTTTCAGAGCATGGTGATGTTCAGCTTCCTTTGTTCCTGGGAGAGCTAGAAATATAACACAGAACCCAGTAACATGTTGTAAAAATTAGCCAGTCCGGGACCAACAAAGCACACACTAAGCAGAGGTTACTATTCATTGGCACTAGAATTCACTTCTTCCTGTAACCACACATTAAGGAAATCCCTTAATTGTGTAGCAATTGTTCTTCTAAATGTTGCCTCTGACACAATCAAGGCAGTTTGATTTTAGTTTTTGGGGTTTTTTTCTACTGGAAACATGATTGTGGATTATTTTTGTTTATGTTATTATAATTATCTGTATTTTGTTTTCCAAATTCCAAGCCACTTTTACGTTGTGACAGCTGAAAGTTTATTCCTTTTAACTGAAAACCAAAGTGCATATATGCCCTTTGGCCAGTCTTGTACGTGCCTTGATACAATGCTTATTGTATTTAGCTTTTTAAAAAAATAAATCAATGACTTAACTTTTTCATACACACTTGAATATGATAAACTATTGGTCATATTGCAAAATAAAAGTGGACAAAATCAACTAAGTGAACTTTTTTTCTCCATTACATATGAAGTTGGTATTTAAGAAGCTAAGGGAATTTCAGGTTACATTTTGAATCAATTACACACATTTTATTCATCCAGATTTCTGGTCTTAAATGCCAGGGTAACTGATTTCCAAATAATCCAAAATCCACCAAACATGGCGAGTAAAGTAGTATAATCACAAGCAATCAAGCCGTTTTTTTGTTATCTATTAGCTTTGTAGACCAGCATGTGCTCAGTGTAAAACTCAATAATAAAAGTCAATCATACGGAACACAGACACTGTATTCAATACCATGATATTTTATGACGTATTACTTTATCTGAGAAATAGAAAGTCAAAATTAAGAATACATGTGACTCGCAGTTCAAATAGGATTTAGGTTTAAAAGCAAAAGCTTTGTCAGAGCTAAACATACAAAAAAAAAGGTTAGCTCCCCCCATCGCACACACACACACACACACACACACACAAATGCCACTAATTACATTGCTTTAGGCAGCAAATTAGTTAACTTTAAGTAAACTTTGAGGTTACACCCCTAGATAAATCAACTTCAAATAAAAAGGCTTTCAGCTTAATCTGTGTTTAATGGTCCAGCGGTGGTTCAGCTGTGTCACACATGTGGCCATCGTGGTTTAAAAGCTCAAAAAAGCATGTAATTTTAATGCTAGCTGTAAAAATGCTAATTGTTCGTCTAAGATGCTTCTGAGTTTCTTGTAAAACAATTTGACAAAATTTGGTGCCACTATATATCTGTAGTGAACCACGGTTCTTAAAACGCCATTTTATCCACCAACGTAATAACCTACAAGCAAATTTGCTGCATTCAACACATAAATCAAAAGAAACAATGAGTTGAGCATTAAATATAGTCCTGACTCTCACATGCACAGCTGTGTCCTGCTCATATGGAGGGTTGACTGAATGACTTGGCTGAACAGTATAACAGTATGTTATTTATTATATAAATATTATTATTACTAATATAAGTACTTATAAATGTAAGAATTTTACAATATTGCATTTTAAAACAGCGATAAATCATTTCACAAATAACAGATATGCTGTATGGACAAAGGTTTTTAGAAAAAAGTATTCGGACACCCCCTATTTTTTTTCATGTTTCAGCCACCACATCACGCATGCATGCATGCGCACGCACGCACATACACACACAAAACTAAACATTATTATTATTATTATTATTATTATTATTATTATTTATTAAGCATTAGTCACAATCATATTAAGTCATTCTTCATAAATGATAGAACATTGTAATGTCATATATTAATTATTTAAAGCAATCCTAAAACATGATTTTTTTAAAATATCCATCATAAGAAAAATAGCCTTTAGCTAAGCAGTCATTCAGCAACACACTAGTAAGCTATACACTGTGAAACAAGAGCTGCTCTATGTTAGGATTTATGTCCCTCTGATGTGTCTAGTTCAGGCACAGGGTTTAGTTGAATGTGATCAGTCAATCTCTCCTGATTTACAATCACCTGAACCTTGAGGATGAAGGTTTAATCTGTAGCATGGTGTCTTCTAGCCCAATTTGACTTTTTTTTTTAACTATATAACACATTTTAGACACTTAAATATATCAGACATATAGATCTAGTGAGACAAATCATATATATCCCACTGACATCATAAAACATGTGAAGCTAACCCAACCAA
Organism: Microcambeva bendego; assembly: GCA_034509265.1. Lineage (NCBI taxonomy): Eukaryota > Metazoa > Chordata > Actinopteri > Siluriformes > Trichomycteridae > Microcambeva > Microcambeva bendego. The sequence goes on from JAYDZG010000039.1 coordinate 12,056,612, forward strand.
CTTTAATAAATTTTAACTTATATTAGCTGTATATTAGCTACTGAGAACATAAAACAGGAAACAAGCTTAGTTTAGCCTTTTTATCTATCAAAACTTCATGGTCACTGTTCCAAGTAAAGCTTTACAAGAATTTTGGTGAAACCATTTAATGAATTGCATTATTTGAAGAAAAGCTACCTGGCTTCATGTCAAGGGATCAAGTATCTTCACAGATGAGATCATGGTAATTCCCTAATGCCATACCTTTTGCTTTCACAAAGATTGATTGTGTAAGTATGTGGATGGTTTATTAATGAAATGCTATCCTCAGGAAATTAATCTAAAGGTTCAAATACCACCAGAATTATTTGGCTATATTTACTTAAAGAATGATGACATCAAATACTTCAGAAACGGGTTAGAACTTGAGAAACTGCTAGAGCATACAGGTGCATTTTACTTATGATTCATCTGAATGACCATTTGGCCAGCACACACACACACACACACACACACACATAAAATATAAGCAGACAAGAAGTTGAATTGTGAACAGCATTAGACATCATTTTCCAGCCTTAATTGATGCTCAAGTGCACATGACATGACATTGACATTTTTGTTGGGGTTCAGTTAGAAATCATTTAAGTTAGGTACAATGGGGCAAAAAGTATTTAGTCAGCCACTGATTGTGCAAGTTCTCCAACTTGAGAACGAGAATGAGAAAGGTCTGTAATTTTCATCATAGGTACACTTCAACTATGAGAGACAAAATGAGGGAAGAAATCCAGGAAATCACATTGTAGGATTTCTAAACAATTTATTTGTAAATTATGGTGGAAAATAAGTATTTGGTCCACCACAAAAAAACAAGATTTCTGGCTCTCACTATAACTTCTTTAAGAAGCTCGTCTGTCCTCCACTCATTACCTGTATTAATGGAACCTGTTTGACCTCATTTTCTGTATAAAAGACACCTGTACACAGATGCAAACAGACTCCAAAATCAACTATGGCCAAGAGCAAAAAGCTGTCGAAAGCTGGGAAGTGCTAATCTACAAAAGGCAAGAAGGTTGGTGTGAATAAATCAAGAAAGTGGGAGAAATTGTAAGAAAATGGAACACATACTAGATCATTGACAATTTCCATCAATCTGGGTCCCCACACAAAAACTCATCTTGTGGGGTAAAAATGATCATGAGAATGGTGAGCAACAATCCCAGAACTACACAGAGAGACCTGATGAATGACCTGCAGAAAGCTGGAACCAAAGTAACAAAGTAACATCAGTAAACACTACGCCAAGAGAGACTCAAATCCTGCAGTGCCAGGTGTGTCTCCCTGCTTAAGCCAGTTCAAATCCAAGCCATTCTGAAGTTTGCCAGAGAGCATTTGGATGATACAGAAGAGGATTGGGAGAATATCATGTGGTCAGATGAAACCAAAATATAACTTTTTGGTAAAAACTCAACTCGTCATGCTAGGAAAAAAAAGAATGCTGAGAACATCATTATACCTACTGGGAAGCATCGGGGTAGAAACATCATGTTTTGGTGCTGTTTTTCTGCAAAGGGGACAGGACGACTGATCCATGTTAAGGAAAGAATGAACATTTATCATGAGATTTTAAGCCAAAATTTCAAGCCAGTATTGGAGATGGAACATGGCTGGGTCTTCCAGCATGACAATGATCCCAAACACACAGCCTG
>JAYDZG010000039.1:12124198-12142245 GCA_034509265.1 Microcambeva bendego
CTCCCTGAAAATACAGGAAGAAACCTTGGAGGAACCAGACTCAGCAGGGGCCCATCCTTCTTGGGTGGAATGGAGGAGATTGTCCTTTCCCATGTACAGAAAAACACCCCCAAAGCATGATGCTTCCACCCCTATGCTTCACAGTAGGGATGGTGTTTTTGGGATGATACTCATCATTCTTGGGGTGGACAGGTGTCTTTATGCAGCTAACGCCCTCAAACAGGTGCTACTAATTTAGAATAATAAGTGGAGTGGAGGTGGACTTTTTAGAGGCGGACGAACAGGTCTTTGAGGGCCAGAATTTTTGCTGATTGGCAGGTGTTCAAATACTTATTACGGATTTTTTTTTACATTATGACTCTCACAGTGGATATGCACCTAAGATGAAAATTTAAGACCCCTTCATGATTTCTAAGTGAAGGTGGTACAGGGCTTTGTGTTGTTGGTCTATATTGTTACACTTCCCATTACTGAAACCCTTATCAAGAATCTTTCATCTACAATCTCTTCCCATATCTTCAGACCTGAAACAAAAAAGAGTGTGTTTACTTACATCAGGGAGTGATGTATCTAGGGTAAACCCACACTCATTAGACTTTCCTTTGAAAGTACAATTTTTTTTCATGCTCTGTGTAGTGTGGTAAAGGTGCTTTATCTTAAACATGCCCAATCCTGCATATAACAGAGATCAAGCAGATGTGAGATTCTTTTTACAGCTATCACATCTCAGAATTTGGTGTAACAAAGTGCTGTATGCAGGTACATTTGGATGCCCTTATCCACAGAAACCATTTACACACATTCTTTTGAGTCTTACAACTCATGTTACACTTCCAGACACGCAAGATAAGCTGTTGAAGTCAAGAGTTTAAAAATTCAGAAGCAGTATATGTTGAAAGGTATGTGGACACAACTACTGTTAATAAATTGAATTTTTCTGAGAGTTGTGTTACCATAGATGAGCATGCTGCAGATGTTTTTGTGTCTTTCTTTTGAAACTTTTGTCGTTTCCATTATTTTGGCTACCCCTGTTTTTTATTCTGCTACTTTTGTTTGTAAATTTTTACCCACAGTATTGTTGTTCATAATTAATCATTCTGAAAATTGTTTTTAATTTTAATTCCTGCAGTTGCAAGGCTATACCTGATGTCTCAGTGGTAAAATAAGGAATGACTCACTCTGCAACAATGGTTTATAATTCTGAAGATTTTTGGCAATTTGTCTTTTGAAACAGTGGTGTCCTTACCAAGGTACAAAATACTGGTTGAAGAAATTGTCTGAATGGTAAAACGCATCCAGAAACAACGAGCCTCTGGAAATCAGGTTTCATTCACAGTTGAGCAAGTGATAGATGACTTCATAGAAGTTTGTTGCTAATCACATAAACAAAACAAGCTTTTTGGGCATAAAAAGGTTTTGAGCAAGTTTATTCAGGGAATGAAAGGCACTTTGCCTGCCAAGCACTTTACCTGCTAGATGTTGGTGTTTTGGGAAATTTGCAGAAAATGGAACCGCAGCTTTGCAAAAAAGTACTTGAAATCTTTAATGCTACAATTAAGCATTTGGAATGTCCCGACCTCAACCATATCAGTTTTTTATGGAAGTGAAATTGACAATTTTTATCTAATTATGCAATCGGATGTCTTATCCAAACTCCAATTCATGATAATCCCAAGTCTGATTAGAGTCTAGATCTCTGATTTGTTGGCCTAGATTCCAATCGTATTACTGAGACTATTGAATGGATGACTGATCTCTATACTATAAAACTAAACAAGAACTGTGCCACAAGCCATAAATCTGCTGGGTCAAAAATACATCCAGCAATTTAGATTATGCATCAAGGTTGCACAAAGTTTAATGTCATTTAATTTTGGGGCATGGCCTCCTAATTTCTCGTTTGTGATTATAATTGACTACAGATGGTAATTTTTCTCTATCCATATAAACAGAGCTTTTTGAAAACAGAGCCACAAGAAGATTCAATACAGATCAAAATATGATCCAACTAGAGCTTGTCAGAGGTTTCCAAAAGTGATAAATAATGGTAAAATGGGTCATAACCAAATCTGAAATGTGCTGTATGTAAATTTTAACCAAACAAATACAGCAACCACAATAAACTTGTAAAATAAGAAAAAATGAATTTCTGGACAAACTCTCTATCGAAAAAATCAGAAAAGAGAAACAAAGCACTTCCGGTACCTTTGAGTATTAAATGGCAGACAGATAAGCCACAATTTCATTCCTGATTTCTTTCGGGCACTTCAAATTTTCACTCAGTGGAAACATAACGTAATTACTGAATTGACAGAGCTTCCCCAGGATGCAACCAGACACCTTTCACATAAAGGAAAACAATTTCCATGGCAACCTACCTGAAAAACCACCGAGATTAAAACTTCTGTCAAACTTAAGAGAGTAAAACATTTTTTTCTTGTAGACTAAATAGAATTATGATGTGAAACAGAATAAAATGGGCATATTACAGGAAAAAAAACACAATTTCAATTGCAGTAAATTCAACCCAATGTCCCCCTTTGTTACCATGTCCAGCGGTAACAATAAGCCTATTTTATTGTGTTGTGCCTTATTACAGTTTAATAAAAATTGATAATAGTTCTAACATTTTTGACAAATGTAAGTTAATCACTTAAGATATTTTATATTATGCCATGTTATTATTTTCTCCTGTAAGCCCATGTTGACACTACCAAGCAACTACTGGCCATACAGTTCTTTGTAGAAGCACAAAATGGATTGGCTCTTTAAACAGCAGTGGAAAGCAAACCAGACAGAACCATGCACAGAGTTTTGTTGAAACACAGTGTTAATATTTAAAATGAAAAACCAATGAAATTATTGCAGCTTCTCTGATTGCCTGTGTTTTTTTGTGCTTCAGTTTATTGTCCATTTCTGAGAAAAATGCTAAAACCAAAACCAATTTCTGTGAACAATATTACTGAGCAATGCAGTGTTACTGATTTTGATTACACCTTTTTGCATTAAACCCAAGTTATTAGCTCAAGTATGTCAAGCAGGTCAATCCTATGCCACAATTATTTGATACCATCTGCCCATTATCCTCGTTGCGGTCTGTTTCAGCGTACATAATACAAACCAAAATATTTAAAACTGCCCTAATTGTTAATATTTTCATTAAAAAGCACAGCTGTGTGCTGCATGCAAATATAATCAAATGGGGAGGAGAAACATGGTCAAGAGAAATCTCAGTCCATGATTGGCTGGGTGAATCTGTACTAAAGTCAAGCACTCATGACCCATGAAGTGGGTGGCACTGTCTTTCTTTGCATGTTTTCCCCGTGTCTGCGTTGGTTTTCTCTGGGTACTCCAGTTTACTCCCACAGTCCAAAAATATGCTATTGAGGGCAATTGAAGATATGACTGTGTTTGATATAACTTGAGTTGATTAATCTAGTGTAACATGTAACCGTTTCCAGTCATGATGTAACCAAGTGTAAAACATGGTGTTGAAATTCCAATAAACAATAAAACAAACACATGATAGCATAATGCTTCAGTGACACATATAGCCGTGCAAGTACTTTGGAATACCCTTGTCACTTATCATTGTTCACCAATGCTTATGAACCAACCTGAAAAAAGTTTCAGGTTAATGGAGACAGCTATACATTAATTTATTTGCAGAAATTGTGCTGAGTTCTCTGGGCCCAAGCTCATATCAGATATACCGAAAACAATGAAAATGTGTTATATGGTCTGGTGACTGTACATTTCTGCCTATTTTGCAGAAAATGGGTATTCAGTCATTTATGAAAAGTAACAGCATGACTTCATCAGTAGCCACAGCATTAGTCACATGCAAATGTGTGAAGGAAACACAGACAAACAGAGAGACAGATATAGATGCAGACATTGTCTTATAAGCACTGTCCTGTTTGTTTATGCCTATTTTATTACTTAAGTTCTGCATTACAATACAATGTTCTGCAAATACAACACAACAAGTACAAGGACTGGTGTAGTCCTGTTTTGTTTATATGATGCATCATCAATAAATCTTAATTGAGGTTTTACTGAATTCGAGTTTTCATGTTCTCCCCATGTCCGTGTGGGTTTTCCCCGGGTGATCCTCCCACAGTCCCACAGTCCAAAAACCCATAGTCCAAAAACATGTAACCAGGTTAACTGGGGACAGTAAAATGTCATATAGTTACATAGCCACTAGGGTGCATAGAATGGTGCATTGTAGTTTAAGATATTTTACATTTTCAGCATTTAGCAGATGCCTTTACCTGAAGTGACATTTAGTTAAACTACACAAACTGAGAAATTTAGTGCCGGTGCTAGGCATGGATAAATCGGGAGGGTGGTGTCAGGAAGGGAATCCGGTGTTAAACAATGGCGATAATGTGGACTATGATCAGCTGTGGCCACCCCTAAAGCCAGCAGCAAAAGAAGAGGAGGAAGATCTCTGGTTTGGGTTTTAGGTTTCATATATCTGGGATTGTGTGTGACAAGGGTAGTGTTTTGCATAGTTCATGAAAGAAACAACTGTTGCCCTGTGACATATTGAACCACTGGAATTCTGAACTCTCTGACTTTTAATTTGAACTCTGCAACCAGTCAGCTGGGTGCCAATTGTGGACAAATTTGGCAACAAGTCTACTGTATGGGAAAAGGCTGGACAGAAAAGGGAATGGGGTCTGTGTACCTGGTTTGCAGCAGTTGGCGCCTATACAAAAGTTGAGAAACTTGGAGATCAGTGCAGGACACCCTGTGCATGTTCAGGTCTAGTTCATCCACAAGTGCGGTAGAATAAGAATGGGTCAGTGGACTGCTCACACGTCAGAAGGAAATTGTGTTAAAAAATAAACTTTTCTCAGTTAAGAATGGCAAAGCTGGTAGAGGAAGAATTGCAAAAAAATGTACAAAAATGGGGAGAAAGGGATAAAATGCAGAAATTAAAAAAAAATGAAAATAAAGCATGACAATGTGGGACCACAAGGAAGAAGAGGGGCACTGATGTTTCTGGGGTCATGATGATTTGATTGTGAACTGAAAAAGCTAGCAAGAACTGTCAAAGTCTATATTTGAAATTTGTATCTCATGTTAAGGACAAGGATCTTCTAGCCAACATGCCACTGATAAATATAATGCCATTTTTAGGATATTGTTCATGGGGCTTTCTTCGCTGGGCATGTTTAATTATTTTGTAGCTATTAACAAATAACATTTAATCATAACCTTGCTTAATGCTACCGTCTGGAATAATTTCTTAAAACATATCTCTTTTTTGCCAATAAAACCAAACCATTTTCTGTGCATGTAGGAAAACTTTATCTTACTTTAATTAAGCCATTTAGGTGCAAATCCAGCACTTGTTTAACTATTAAAATTAGTCCTGTTTGGCTATATAATTACTCAACTATCCATGGTTCTTCTTTAATTCCATGGTTGTTCTTTTAACAATTTAATTCGTGTGGGAAATTGATAAGTTTTGTACAAATATGTGCAGCAGTAGAGGAAGTAAAATTTTGATTATTTGATATTACTGGATTGGAAAAAAATCAACACAAAATACATCAAGAAATACTGTGTTTGTATCCTACTGGTGGATTGTCCCCAGTAGCTTGTTATAAGTATTAACGTCAGTTTAATGTAAAAGTGGTTGGTTTAATCATTGAAAAGTATCTGAAGACTTGATATTATATCAATGATTAAACACACTGGCATAACTAAACACAAGCTTGTTCATTAAAGTTATGCTTGCATTTTATTTTTGTTGAACTACAGTAAAGGAAAAAAAGTATTTTAGTATTTAGCCACTGAGTGCAATTTTACTTATAGGTACACTTCAACTATGAAAGACAAAAAGAGAAAAAAATACAGGAAATCACATTGTAGGATTTTTAAAGAACTTATTTGTAATTTATGGTGGAAAATAAGTGTTTGGTCACCCACAAACAAGCAAGATTTCTGGCTCTCACAGACCTGTAACTTCTTTTTAAGAAGCTCTTCTGTGCGCTACTCGTTACCTGTATTAAATGCACCTGTTTGACCTTATTATCTGTGTAAAAGACACCTGTCCACAGCCTCAAACAGTAGACACCAGGAGCAATTGTAAGAAAATGGAAGACATACAAGACCATTGATAATCTCCCTTGATCTGGGGCCCCATGCATGATCTCATCCCATGGGGTCAAAATGATCATGAGAACGGTGAGCAAAAATCCCAGAACTGCACGGAGAGACTTGATGAATGACCTGCGGAGAGCTGGGACCAAAGCTACCATCAGTGACACATTATGCCAAGAGAAACTCAAATCCTGCAGTGCCAGACGTGTCCCCCTGCTTAAGCCAGTTCATGTGAAGTTTGCCAGATCGCATATGGGTGATCCAGAAGAGGATTGGGAGAATATCATGTGGTCAGATGAAACCAAAATTGTTAAGAACTCGACTCCAGAACACAGAAATCAACCACACACAGGAGGGAATACAATTAATATGTGTTTATTGAATACTGCATACAGCAGTGAACTGAGCGAGCGACTGAGAACAGAAATAATGAATGTCCAGGGGGAGAGATGACCGGAGGCAGGTTTGGTGAGGATTGGCGAGTTGTACAAAATAAACGGAGTGGGCGGCAGCGCGAAAGGGAATGAACCAGGAGAGTACTGACCCATGCTTTTATGGCTGAGGAGCTGGCAGAAGGAGTCTGGTAGAGAACAGAGTTGCAGCGATTATGATCCGGTAGACCAGGCAAGGATACACTCGGAAATGCATGGCGAGAAAAGGAGAGATGGCGGAAATCCAGGTTGGCAGTGAATCCGAGAAAACGAGGAGTCAAACGAATGGACACAAACGACAGAACTGGTAGGTAGCAATTAATCTTGGCTTGGAAATAACACAGAGAAATACAGACTTCTTATGATGAGAGGTAAGTAACACTCTTAAATCTCTGGTTTGCTGAGAAAAGAGGCATAAAAAAGGTGAGTAATCAGCAGCGTGAATCAGCTGCAGGTGTAGTGGAGGTGGTGCCGCTAGTGACGGGGTTGCTTGGCAATGGGAGACGCTCGCGCTCGACCTCGTGTCCACACTTGTTACACTGCGGCGCTCTGCGCTCCCGTCTGATTCCTAACAAAAATAGAACTTTTTGGTAAAAACTCAACTGGTCATGTTTGAATGTTGATTTGCATCCCAAGAACACCATGTCTACTGTGAAGCCTGGGGGCAGAAACATCATGCTTTGTGGTTGTTTTTTGCAAATGGGACAGGGCAACTTATCCGTGTTAAGGGTAGAATGAACGGGGCCATTTATCATGAGATTTTAAGCCAAAACCTCCTGCTATAAGTAAGACCATTCAGAAGGAACATGACTGGGTCTTCCAGCATGACAATGATCCCAAACACACTGTTTGGGTAACAAAGGAGTGGCTCTGTAAAAAGCATTTCAAGGTCCTGGAGTGGCCTAGCCGGCCTCGAGACCTCAACCAAATAGAAAATTTGTGGAGGAAGTAGAAAGTCTGTGGTGCCCAACGACAAACCCCAAAACATCATTGCTATAGAGGAGATCTGCATGGAGGAATGGGCCAAAATACCAGCTTCAGTGTGTGCAAACCTGGTGAAGACTTACAGGAAACGTTTGACCTCATTGCATTTCCACCATAAATTACAAATAAATTCTTTAAAAATCAAAAACTTGCACTATTAGTGGATGACTAAATACATTTTTGCCCCACTGTACGTTTTATTTGAAGATTCAGCCAAGCACTGAAGTTAAAAATATTTGGTCATTTTCATTATGAAGATGTATACACCAATAGTCAAATAACAAAGTGGAGGGTACAGATAAAAATAGTTTTGTCCTTGAGGAACAACTGTTCACAAAAAGACATAATTTTATTTTGCAGGCAGAGATGGAAATAAGACTGTAACGAATAAGCAAGTATTAGAATCTAGAGCTATCCAGTGCTGTCACTGATTAGAGCCTTGACAAATAATAGGATCAGATTGCAGGGGCGTTCAAGGTGGTGGTAATTTCATGGGCTTGAACTATATACAGAAGCTACCTACAATTACTTTTAACAGCCTCTGATGAGAAAAAAGAGCAACTATATCCATTAACACCCCCACAATCCTCCTCTCCTCTTATTACCTTAGGTAGTTATGAACAGAGAGAAAAAAATAAATTTTTTGTTTGACCAGTATTGCATACAAGACCAAGACTGAACAGTAGCGATTTTAATGGAGTCTTCTAGAAAATTGCATTTGGTCTTATTTTAAAAGGACAATGAGACGTAGAAGTTTATGCGGTTTTTTTTGTTTGTTTTTAGATAAAAAAGTGTGAATGACTTTAAAGCTAAAACTGTCCTTTTCCAGGAAAAAAGTAGTCCTGACAAGACAGCTTGTTGTTGGATCGGCAAAGGATTCATTTCAGTTTTGTGCTGCTTAAAGGACCCAAAGGAATTTGGAACTTTGCATCCTGGCAACATTGCAGGGTTTAATCAATCTTTAGGCTTAATTGTTTCCAGTCAAATGAGCTATTACCTGCATGACTCTCCAAATGAGGCAGTCATAGCTGATACAAAAGACCTTTTAAAAGGTAGCTGACCCAGTAATGAGAAACAGTAGAGATGCATCAGTCAAGCGGGTCAATATGTCCTGTCTCAGACCATTACCCAATCAGGCCTGGATGTGCCACGCTGCTTCATGAGGTCGGGAATGCTATAGACTTATCAGTGGCCCTGAGAATACACTTCATTGAAGAAAGCAGGATAAATAGTTGCCTTCATTTGCCAGGCCCGTCGAGAGAAGATTTGTTCTGCTTTCCCCCTTTTTTAATTTAGAACAACAGACAAAAATGTGTTTAACTGATTTACACAAGAAAATTCTCTAAAATGTTCATCTAGGCTTGGTTATGGAACACTGCACAATAAAGTATGCAATAAAAGCCAGTCATGTTTGTTAAAGTTAAAGGAGCAAGTATTTTCTAATCTTTTTTTGTTGCTGTTTGTTTTCCATTTTATTATCCTTATGGCTTCACAACCATAGTTCAGACAATACCAAACATGTTTGTATATAGATTCCCTCCAGCCAATATCACATCATTATTCCACTTTATTAAATCAAAAGCATTTCTTTAGATCAATTAAAGGATTATATCATTTGCAGATTTAAGACGAAAGCAGTATTTTGTTGTTCAGACTGTGTCATGAGCTAGTTCTTCAACCCACTTTAAAACCATGTGATAAATATTCTTCTCAGAAGTTAAAAATTTGTGCCTATTTGGTCTATAGAGCATTTGAAAGACCAAACACTGATTTTAGACGAGTAGGCCAGACTCGCAATCAAATTTATTTTTTATGCTATTCCACAATTTATGTTGATGCTAGGCTTGAGGTCAGATTTGTTTACTTCAGAAGTTTCTCCACAACAAAAAATCATTATCTATGGACCTTGGTACAAAAGTTGGAAACATCTAATTGATTACATCCAATTGATCTAGTACAACTGTTAGGAATGGGAATGTCTGAAATTCTATGATAACTAGAAAATGCAAAATAAATGTGTGGAACATAGTGACCATGCATACAGTATAAACAAGCAATTATTCAAATATTAGTTATTTCTAATATTAATTAATCCCAATTTACTAAGGTTATCATAAAAGGTCTTGGAATGGCATAAAAGATGGAATAATTGTAAATTGCAGCCATGTTTGACAGCCAGTCGACTCATGGTGTCTGGTTTTATTTTCTTTGTTTGTTTGTTTTATTATTATTATTTATTTAGGCATGACATAATACAGTTTTATGTTTTATTTTAAAGCAGTAAGCATATGCTTATGCACTTAAAAACCCAAAAGAAAGTTGAGCACATAAGATCTAACCTAGTTTCCAGCTGAGCCTGGTTTACATACGTCAGTATTTACAACTAATCCTGATTGACAATCATAACATAGCCTTTAGAAGTCTGAGATGTAATTTGAGAGAAAATAAGTGGGTGCAATAAAAAGTTTTTTATTTATTTATTCAGCAGAGATAGGGACTTCTCTGGGACTTCTGAACAGTTCAAAAACCTAAAGAACATGACTGTTGCTTCATTTTGAGAGTACATCAAAAGAACTCACACAGAGGGAAGTGAATTTAGCATGCCTGCAAGAACATTTTGTTTACAGAGAGAAAACGAGGAAGAAGAAACAAACATTGAATACTCATGCTTCTGAAAAATGGATGCAAATGAACATTTATTTTAAAATGTATGCAAATTTATGCAGATTCTCCTCCATCTCGTCTTCATCATTCTTTTTTCAAACCTTCCCTCTTTTAATACTGGAGATAGCCAGCAGCATAGTGTTTGAATTTCATAAAGCATTTATTTTGCTGGTTAGGCAACAACAGATCATTAATTTCAGTCAACCTTTTATTTCAGTTTAGGGTTCTATTTATTGCACAATATGTTAAGTCATTTATTACTAGTGTCATTTAACTTAAACTAACTGCATTATAGAAATATTCTTCTCTCAATATATAAAAAGCTAGGTCACCTACGCTGCAGTCACAATACAGTTGTGCAACTGGTCAATTTCTCTTATGTAACACAAATTTTGTGTTTTCCTTAGCACCCTGTCTGTAGATAAATAGTTTAGTAAACGCTTGTGCATTTCAGCATTATTTTGGTTATTCACAAAACTTCAGAAAATCCAGTGGTCTGTCCAGAGAGCTGATCTCAGAGAACAATACACCTGGAATTAAACAGAATGTCAATTCTGGCAACATATATCATTCTTCCAATAATAGTGGTGGTTGTTGTTATTGTTATAGATGTCAGTTAGCTTTGAATTAATCTACATACATTTTTTTAAAAGTTAAATATTCTTTATATCATTTAAAATAATCCATCCATTTTTTTCCTTTTAAGCTTAACCCACATTTAGGGGGTCACCACAGTGGAACTCTCTGATTTTTATTTAAGCTACGGACCTGCAATGATAGTTGACACCTTCCATTGGCTAGGCTTTGGGTATGTCCCTTTATTATTGCATTCCAGGCCTGTAACCAAAAAATGGAACAGAAGCAATATTAGGCTATTAATGTAGCAAAAAATAGTGATATTTCAGTTCAGTGAATAGACGGAAACAAGCTCTCAACTATAATATAGCAGGTGTGACAAAAGATAAAAAGGATGTTAATATAAATCCCTTTATTTTAGTTCATTTCAATGTTCAAAGGTTAAAAAAGAAAAACATAGCTATTGAATCAAAATGTTACCCACCAATTTTTAATTTTGTTAAAAGATTTTCGTCATAGTTTGTCAACTAACCTTTTATCATGACAAAAACGAGATGATAACTAAATAAAAAAAAAACTACAAAAAAGATTAAAAACTATGACTAATTGAAATGACACTTTCATTAACAAAAAAAAGACGAAAATGTTTGGATGGCAGGGACAACATCCAATCAGAACTGATTTAGTTTTGTGGAAGGTAGGGAGAAGTTAGGAAGTGATCCAATCATAACTACTTTAGCATATGTGGAAAGGCAGGACAAGCCAGGTAGCCATCTAGGTAATATTATATTAATTATATATTAATATTATATTGCAGTAATGGGGTAAGACTACACATGAACAAATTTGATCCAAACCCAGGAAGGCCATATTGCATGTGAACTGCTGAACGAGAAAAAGAGAAGAGCCGATATATGAACAAATGTCCCATTTGACGTCATAAAAAAACAAGATATTGTGTGAAGCGTAACATTAACACAAAGTGCTTCCCTTAAAATGAAAAGAACCAAATAATATTTTGAACTGTGTAGTCACATTAATAGCACTTTCTTTTTGAATGTTTTGGGGAATTTCAGCTGTTAAAATATTTAACCTGTAAAAAAAAAATTATAGATTAACAGATTAGCTGTTTTGTAGAACCCAGTTACAGTATATAAAGAACATAATATTTATGAACAATGCATTTATATTTTCAGGCAGAAGAGCCTACTGCTCATTAATATCTGTTATTGTTATGCTTAATAAGCAAGGTCAGGTAAATAAAAAAAAAGTTAAATCTTGTTTTGTGTGTTTTGCACGTTCAAACATCATTCAAGCATTAATAATATTCCATAACTGGTTAAATTGTTTTACATTTTGAGTAAGTGTATGTTATGTCTTAAATAATTCAAGGGAATTGATGAAAGAGCATTTACATTTCACACCCTTTATATTTTAGTCGACTAAATCAACTGGAGATTAAGTCAAAAATATTCTTATGATAATTAGTCGACTAAAAATAGACTAAGACTAAAACAATTCAGATGACTTAACTATGACTAAAACTAAATGAAAGTTTAGTCAAACGACTATGACTAAAACATAATCAAAATTTTATCAAAATTAACATTGTTACCCACTTTCATACTGCTTGTTCTTGTCATTCCGATTCTTCAATCTCTCTTGCCTAACCACTAGGGTACAGCTGTTTTTTACAGCTGATCCACTGCAAGACTAACCAAGGGCTGACCACAGAATGGGAGATGGAAAGCAAGAAAGTGAGTCACTGAAACTGAAAAGCAAGAGCACCAGGCCATGGAGCTCTAAGCCCTAAGGTTTTTAAATGAGAGCAGTGTGTGTAAATGCTTATTCAAGCTTAGACAAACCGCTCTTCAGCCCTGATTTTTGAAAACTTAGTCATTGGTCAACTCTTTCCCACATGTCCTCCGAGGAAAATTAGCCAATAAACAATTGACAAAGGACTGGAGGTGGACTGATATTTACACAGGGAGAACAATATTCACTCATCCAATTTTAAATGCCTGGGTTCTAAATGCCTGTTGTGGAATGAGAGAGACGCTCTGTCAAACATATGGCTAAGAATCGGGATAAAAGCAAAAAAAAAAAAAAAATGGTGGAACAATCCAGCACATGGCCTGCTAACAAAACAGGACACAAGAACCAATGTTATACCTGCAAATCTAAGTAGGGTCCTTAAGCCCCACAGCTAAAAGAGAGATTTGTACCATCTGCTGCACACATCGTTCCAAAGACTAGAACAATGAACAATTTGTAGAGGGGGGAATTTAGCTTCAGGATCAAGACAAACAGAGCATTAGGGGGCTAAAAGAAAGGAATGCACAACATGTCATTTCACCATGTCTGATTGTTCTTTTCTCTGTTTGATGAATGCCTTTGGTTTGGATTTAGTCTAAAGCCTAAAGTGGATCATGCCATAAAGCTTTTCACTTTGGAATCACATGTTAAAATCAATCGTTGCCGACCAAAAGCAATTTAAAAGCAGAATTTCATTCGGCACCTGTCTTAATCTTCATCAGCACAAATGTTATTTCTTCTCCAACAAGCTTAAATGAGATTGTTGCAGAAATTACACTCAGGATCATAGGCAATCTTAACTGCAAGAACAGAATACAGCCAGTTGCACATCCAATATCAAAACCACAGATATTAATAAGCACCCCCAACTTTTCTGTGGCTTTAACATCCTTGCCTTTTCCTGGAAGGATTTCCAGAAGCTTTTGAGAGCATTTAAAAGGTCAGGCGCTGATGCAAAATCAAAGTTCCAGTTCATCCCAAAGGGTTGTAGTCGGAGTTTTCTCCGAATCAATTTCCTCAGATCAAGTCACACTAAAACAGGATAGGTCACTCCTTAACCTGTTCCACAAAGTTACAAGCAAATGATTTATTTTACATGACTGACACCCATTCACCCACATTAGGCAAAGATTAGGGCTTAAACATTGAACTAAATCATGTTTTAAACACTGTTAAATCTGCTGGTCTATTTATTATGAGCACTGTTTAAAAAGACTGTCTAAAATCTGTAATTGTGGTAATATTCCACTAGTTTCTTACCATTGAACAGTACATGTCTGATAAATGTTCTGACCAGCCTCAACTTTAAAACCCTTCCAATTGAGAATGTTACAACTTAATCTGTTCTTTTTTTAGTTAGAGAATTTTCAAATGTCTTTTTAATTGTAAAACTATATTTTGGATGAGCATTTTTTTAAGCAAGGGTTTTATTGTGGGGTTTATACAGGGTTTCACAAGGGTGTTTGGTGGATGGGGTAAATCTTCCATCATAACACAAATACAGGTTATCCACCATCCATTGGTGAGAACATGGGGTCTTATAAGGGTAATTTGACACTTGGTGTGAGATACCCCTTTATAACATAAACATAGGTTATCATGAAATACACAGTTTTTAAGATGGATTTTTAAGCATGGGGTTAAATCATTTTTCATTACACAGACTTCCCAAAATAGCATGACTACCTTAAAATCATGGGAGACAGTGACATATTTATTGATTTATAAAGTATTCATTTAATTTTTTGTCATATTAGTTATACTTTTATTCACCTCATATTCATATGTATTCATCTTTTATTTAAATTCTCTTTTCCTCTTCTTAAATTTGATGATGAACCACTGAGTGAAAGGTTCTGTATAAATCAATGTGACAAAAAACACAATTGACTACATTCAGTATTTGAACACCTACAATTGATGAGATGGACTGGCGCCTCGTCCGTCCAGGGTGTTACCGTGTGCCTTGCGCTTGTTGAACGGCTGGAATAGGCTCCTGAACCCCTACCTGACCCTAATTAGAATAAGTGGTTTAGTTTCAAATTTCATTTGTAACATACATGGAAAGTTTCTCAAAATACACACACAAAGTAGTAAAAATAATACTAATATTAATAAAGTCTGACCAAAAAAAATAATAATGCTACTGACGTAAAGTCACAAAGCCAGTCATACCCCTAAATTCCTGTATCCCATACGAACACAGGATGATCACCCCATACAAAAACAGGAACCAAAGATCAAACCCACACTTTGGGCCCTGAAGTACTGCACTACTGACACTACCTGGTGTGCATAAAGTTCAGGGAAAGCAGACAAAAGGAAAAAGAGAAAGTTATAGGGGAGGAAGAGTAGCTACCAGACCCCATCTGGCAATATGGCAGCCCTAGGTTGAGTGGCCGTTAAAAAAATTTGAGATGAGCAAGCTAGTCCTCCATGTCTCGCTTGGTCAAAAGCCTAAAATTCATCTATTTTCTCTTGCTAATGAAAGCGGCTCTTGCCACCCTTTGCCTCTGCCTCCACATGGTGCCCCGTGAGAGAGCAAGATCGACAGCTGGCTCTTACAAAGCCTGACTTACTGCAGACACAATGGCAAAGGGAGGCCGGCTTTCTTGCAGAGAAACAGCTCTGCGTACAATTTCACTCCATTATCCCTCTACCTGCAGTCGTCAGGGTGCTGCACTTCACCATTTCAGCAACAGGGCAGAGTCACAGATGTCTCTCTCTCTCTCTCGAATGTATCAAAAGCTCTTGAGAAAAGAGGGATGAAGGCAGGAGAGTGACAGCTATGAGATGATGGATCTAACATATCTGCTGCACATGAACATTAAACCTGTAGCAGTGGTATAGGGACTCCTGTTCTGTGGTCCTAAAATGACTGGCATGATTGTTCAAGCTGAAAAGCTAATTCAGGAGAGCACTAAAGAACTAGCTAGATATATAAATCATAAGTTAGATCTTCTGATACAATAGTTTTATTGACTAGTCATTCACTAAAATGTTGGCCTAGTCTGGACTAATCAGGAATTAACACATTTTCATCACAAACTGTAACCTGAAATACAATTATGCATACAAAAAGCATCCATCCTTTTTATGCAGAAACCACAAGAAACCACTAGGCCTGAATAATTGGCTTGCATTTCTGTTTCATATTAAAATATAAGTCATATCAAGAAAAGCAGAATCAGACAATGGAGACAACAGACTTTCAAGCAAGAATGAGCAAAACTGAGATAGTTAAGCAAAACTGTACTAAATATGCTTCTGTTTTTAATTGTTGAGAACAATACAGACTATTCATTTGGTCCAGGAGTATGATCAACACCCAGATGTTTATTGCAAATTACAAAATGTCCCAACTGTTTTTGGAAATGGGTTTTGTAGTTCACATTCTGCATGTTTTGACTGAAAAGAAGAAAAATGCATTAAAAAAAACCCAAACAGACCATGACCGAGAATCAAACGTAGATCTCTGCAACACTTCTGCTGTGTGGTACCTACACTACCAGCTGTGCCAATACAAAAACACAACAAAGAGTGTTTAATTTAAGGCTAAACTTGATCCCATTAATCCCAAAATGACCCTTTTGACATGCACGAATAAGGACACCCCATGATAACAGCTGCTAAGCGTTATTGTATAGGATCTGAACCTAGTCCCACAATTTATTCCACTGTTCAAATAAAAAATAAACGATTTAAAGAAATATTTATTTTACAGCTATAGTAAGATGCTGTCTTTAAATTTCCAAATCGTTACAGTATATTTAGAAAGCTAAAAGGTCTCAGTAAGTAGATTTGTACGTAGATCATTTTAGAGATATTCTAATCTATCTATCGTAAGTGAAGCAGAGGGAAATCACACTGTACATACTCACCAAAAATGGTTTACCCCATAGACACAAAAGCCTATGCTGTCGGCACTGATCTCCATGGGAAGTGGGAGCGTTACAGCATCAGCTTGTGTATGCAACTGAATAACTAATACTGTGTGGGAAGAATAAGCTACATTATATGTTATTTTTAAATACTGTATTTAAATACCGAATACATATGAACTTTAAGCATAGCTTTTAATACAGTTTGAATATCAATAACCTAGGCAGGAGTAATCCTAACTATTGATGTGTCCGTGTGCTCTGTTTTGTTTGTTTACCTGGAAAATTAAATTATTTATACTACCCACTATGTTTTAAAGATTTCCCCACACCTACAGATAACTATATAATGTGAAGAAACACTTGCTGCTTCATGAGTCCAGTAGGAATTTTAGGCTTTGGTCGCATTTGAGCAGCAATAAGCAATCCTGTGGAATCCCACCCTCAGACACATCCAGGTCTATTACATAGCAGAGATTCAAACTTAAGTGCTCATGATTTCTTCGCAGCAGTGATGAGCTGGCACATTAGATGACTGTACCACCTGCAAGCCCCAAGATACTGTCATAACAATAACAGTGTTGTTTAATGTTTTGAAATCTATACTTTGTATTGCAA
This sequence comes from Microcambeva bendego, assembly GCA_034509265.1. Taxonomy (NCBI): domain Eukaryota; kingdom Metazoa; phylum Chordata; class Actinopteri; order Siluriformes; family Trichomycteridae; genus Microcambeva; species Microcambeva bendego. The sequence continues at coordinate 12,141,288 of JAYDZG010000039.1, forward strand.
ACTTTAAACAAACACACATGTAGCTACAGGTTTCTAATGCCTTAACTCAAATCCTTCTAAAACAGAATGAATGATAACAATAAAACATTTTCACATGTTTTAACCACACTCTACCTCTATAGACCTGTACCTGGCCATTATAGCTTAAATCACTTAAACTGTAGTAGTCCTTGGAGGTAGAAATAACCAAATATCAAGAACTAGATGAAAATTGAGTGGTTTCTATTGACAGAAAGTGAAATAGGATCTACTAATGTGTAATCTTATATAGCTCCACAGAAGACAATATCTTAAAATTTGCTTCACGTGTACATCTTGCCATCTTGAACCAAAGCAAGGGCTATCTATAGCTAGTAATAAAATTACATAATAAGGCAAAAAATCTATAACCTCAGACACCATCCTCTTGCTCTATTTATATATAAAGCCCCACAGTCCATCTGAAAGTACTATCTAGATAGCCGCTGACATATTAAATAACTTTCCATCACCACACCAAGACATCGCCTACTGTATATCAGCTTTCTCATACTGATATACTTACTTATTTAAATATCTTTATGCTCCTCTGTGATGGATAATTTACTGATTGGTTGAATTGGGTGTGTGAAAAATACTGATCTGACCAACAGGACAGCTGAAATGTTGCAAGTGCTGTGGAACACTGTCAGAAACCAGGTTTCTATCCAAACATAAAATGCATTTACAAAATATGAGCAGAAAAAAAGCAGAACATGTTAGTTTACATACACTACAGTGGATGAGGTGACATCACTTTAAGTAAAATTATATTTACAACTATTTGCCATCTTTTTATGGCAATTGAACCATCATTATAAATTATGTCAATTATGTTGCATTTCACACTGAACCATGATTTAGTTTGCAGTGATAGAAACACTTTTTGGAGATTGATGACCTGGGGTTTCATTTGAAACTCTTATTTAGGGTTTTTTGG
>JAYDZG010000039.1:12157317-12170899 GCA_034509265.1 Microcambeva bendego
CCATGCACAGACGTATGCAAGACATGGGTTTCAGCTGTCGCATTCCTTGTGTCAACTTGAACAGACAGAAGCGTCAGAAGCGTCTTTGGAAATCAAGGTCCCATAATCTAGAGGACGAGAAGAGACGCACAGAATCCACTTTGCTTGAGGTCTAGTGTAACGTTTCCACAGTCAGTGAGGGTTTGGGGTGCCATGTAATCTGCTGGTATTGGTCCATTGTGTTTTCTGAGGTCCAAGGTCAACGCAGCAGTCTACCAGGAAGTTTTAGAGAACTTTATGCTTCTGGCTGCTGACCAACTTTATGGAGATGCAGATTTTATTTTATATGGCCAGCAAACTCACCTGACCATAAGCCCATAGAAAATCTATCTAGAAAATCCATAGAACCGTTTGGCATGGCTATTTTTCAGTTTCGTATTTTCTTTTATTGTAGTAGGTTTGTGTATTACTTGTATTCGTTTAGTGGGTTTAAGTTAACACAGTGAACATAGAGTTAATTTCTGTTGGCTTGGGCTGGCCCCGTCCCTTCTTTGATGTTTGATTTCTGTTGGGTTCACTGCCCTGTGTAGGCTCTTCCCCTCCTGAACCTAAACACCTGCAATTGGGTTCTCCCTCAAAATCTAATTATAACAACAATACTTTTATTTATTTAATAATGAACATACATGTCTCAGTTCATTGAAACTGACTTAAGGCAGTAAGGTGTGCTTCTAGTCTCTTAAAATTTAAAGCTCATGTGAGCTGTTAAAAAGCTGTTATTTTATAGCATTACAAAGCTCTGTCCAGAAAGACTGAATGTTTTATTGATTGACATCCAAGTCCATCATTCCATACCGGTCAGGTCACACCACCCCATAATGTCTGTAATAGAAAATGGTAATTAGCTATAAAGACTATCAGCTCTGTCAGAACTGATGAGAAAATAGCTACTGAATAATGCAGAACTGCCTCTTTATAAATTCTACCACACAAATCAAACTGGGAACTAAGTTTGTCTTTTAACAGGACAGGTATAAAAAGCCTAGAGCCATTGGAAATGCACTATCCCTACTGGGGCCCAAATAATAATCCCATTCAATGTGTCACAACACCAAACACAGTATTCAATCACAAATCCCCTAAATACCTTAGCTCCATGTACACTCCACATTTTACTATTTTACAAACTCCAAAGCTATCAGAGGCCTGTCCAAAATCATGAAAAAAGGGTAAATTTAGACGGATTTGCATTAATATGTATTTTACAAAATTGGTAAACTATACTGTTCTTAATAATTAATCATTAAAATACATGAACAAAATATACATTGGCACACCAGAAGAAATACAAAAGGCACAGGATATTACTGATTTCTTCAACTGAAGTGTGAATTTGTGGTTGTTCACTGTACACTTACTATATTTTAATCAACAAATAACTGTCTATTATACAAAAAAGTAATAAATAATAATTTACCTTGTCAAATTTTATATTGCAGTTTATTTTTAGGTACGTATTTTATGCATTTCATTTGGTGAGTTCTAGTTGGTTACTTCACATTGCAAAAATAAACATAAACTTTTATGACATGTGAAGTCAGTTTTTTTATTCATTGAAATAACATTACATAAATGTTAATTAACTAATTTTATCCCAAATGAGTTTTTATTTGCTGCATGCATGTGCTAAAATTGCCTTTCCCTGCCCACATTCCATTCTCAGATGACTGGAGAAGAAACCAGCGCAATTAACTTATCTCAAAAGGATTCTGAAATTGAATCTGATTCCTTTTGCTGCCATTACTGTGTTTTCAACTTCTTCGAACATTTGCTCAGGTTGGAAATCAGTTCTATAAATACACCTTGTAAAAAAACTCTGACAAGTTGGTGGTAGGGAACCAGCTTCCTGTTTGTGAAAAGAACAGGATTTATGCCAGTTACTGACATTCTTATTTTAAATTGCAAATAAGCCTGTCTGTTAAACTTTTAAGATGTGAAAAAGGGAAAAACTGCACAAAACTTAAACTATACAAAAAGTCACCAGACACAATCTGTAAAGGTTTGATCTTAATTCCTGCATGCCACAGTCCGGAGTCAGACTACCAATTACTTTATCCAATTTAGGGTCGCAGGGGGTCCGATTCACTGGGCAAAATGTAGGAAACACCCAGGAAAGTTAACAAGTCTATCACAGAACAAACACAGACACCTCATACCTAAAGTGATTTTAGTAGCTCCAGTTATCCTGATGACATTAGATTGTGGGAGGAATCTGGCACACCCAAAGGAAACCCACAGAGACATAGAAAAAACACATGTAAACTTCACACAGAAGGGGCCTGGAAATTACACCCAGGACTTGATGTGAGTGCTCTGAGTCACTGTGCGAACAGCAAGACATGACATTCAACAATGCAAACAATTACCTTACTGCTATAGTTGTAAAAGTGTCAGTTTTCCAACCTAAGTGAAAGCCAGTAACTTAAAGAAGTTTTGATCTCATTTAGCTAAATTAAATTTCATCATTGATCAAATTTTGTTTAACTCACAAATGTCCGTTTCATCAACTATGTTAACTCGTTTTTCTCACACAGAGTTTCCTATTTACATGAGCTTGTCTTTTAAACATGAACAAACACAGAAATTGGTTAGCAAGTGCATTATGAGTATACATAACTCAAATTAAACAATGACTGGTCTGAAATCCATGTAGCTTGAGTTCTCCTAGTACTACTTGCCCTTAACCAATTTAGAACATGGACTGGCCGATTAAGACTGTCCTTCGGTGTAAGTAAGTTCTGTGATTAACTGATGGATTCCTTTGAAAAAACATCCTGAATCTGTGTCATTCTGAAATAAACTCAAACTAAATTTAATCAGACTGCATGCTAATGTTGAGAACAAACCCTTTTATGCTTGTTTACCTGTTGCTTCTATCTATCTATTCAAAACCTTTAAAATTACAAAACATTTTAACACTGGGCAAAAAGGACAACTATACTAAACATGGCACCAAATCCACCCTGTAAATACTGTACATGCTCACATCCATGTAGAAAGAATAGTCCTTTTTCAAACAATTCCCCTTTAGTAACATTATTGTACACATACATACTCATTTACACACGTAACCTCCTGCTTGCTCCTGTTGTTTGCTGTTTTAAGCCTTAACACTACCATGTTGGGCTCCTAAACAAGGCTCTTAACTCTGACATGTTTTAAATGTCAGCAAAGTTTGTCATTTTAAAAACAAGAGTCTGAGTTCTGTTAGTAATTCCTCAGTGAATAGGGCTCTGTACTGTAAATAGTAAGGGTTGAGGATTAGAAAAGCGGTCTAACCGGCTATTTAATTTTTTACCTTTGAGCTTTAGAACCAGCTAGGATATATATAAAAAATGTCACTTACTTGTATACATTTTTGTTTAAGTATTTTTTTTCATTGTCTTTTTTGTTTGTTTCTTTTCAATCACAAAGGGAAATAAGCCTGTCATTGGACACAATAATGAAAATAATAATAATAATAATAGGTTAAGCATCGATGAACCCTCCAGAACTCTCAGCTTCCTGAAGAACATGAACCTGCAGGAATAAGTTCAATTAAAGAAGCTACGGCATGCCATTTATGAATCAAAACTGATTTTTGAAGATGAAAGACTAACCTGGCCATCCAATGTACCTCCATCGGCAGTGTTTTGTGAATGATGCATATTACTTTTGTATTACGTTTTCTGCTAAGGAATGTGTAGCTGAAGCTTTTTTGCAGCATGTTTTAGGCCTCAATCTGAACTTCACTGGTTAGAACTATTGAACTTCCTCCATAACACTAAGAATCCATTCACACAAACACAAATATTTTCACAACAGACATTTTGGACCAAAATTGGTTAAATGCAGCAGTTCAAAAACACTGAAATTATGAACTGGCTTGTGCATGTACAGTAAGAGCCAAAGACTGAGACCACTAAAATTATTCAATTTTATTTCAGTTGTCCTATTCTTTTCATTGCAAATCCTAAGTGGTAAACTTTGCAACAGCTAATTAAGTGCAGAAGATCAAAGAGCGCTGACCTGGCTGTCACAGACTTTCCTCCAAAGTCACAATAGCTGATCCCCATTCATTTAGGAAGAGAGAAAGCCAGGTACCCAGGTGGTGAGTGGGATATTTCGCTAGCATCTCGAATCTTACAATTCTCAGTAAATGCAGCAGACAAAATAGGCCTGCTGGGTCCGTAAAAGTCCAAACTATGTCGATGGAGTTTTCAGATGCTGTGCATAAAATGATTGCAGCTGTAACATTATGATCAATAAACAGGCAACATTCTGTCTTTTTGTAGTGATCTGTACTACAAATAAATTGTTAGCCTATTTACTCCAACTTCTCTCAGTTCATAAAATGTTATTTTTTCTTTGGCCATTTATTAATTTAATTACCACATCTACACAGAAGTTATTGGCTTTGTCCGAGGAAGGGGGTTGGGGTGTGTGGCCAAAACCCTGCGACGAAAGCAGTTGATCAAAATGACATACACTGTATGGGCAAAAGTATATGGTGACCTCAATTAGTGGATTTAGGTGTTTCAGGCAAAATTTTCAGAATGTTTCTTCCAACTTTTCTGTTTAGCTCACATGTGCCAGTTTGAACAAAGTAAGGTACGAATTCTACAGTGGTTTACACATAACTCTGACTTTAACCCACTAAATCCCTTCAGATCAAATCAGAACATCCATTCCAAAACAACTTTTCTCAGCTGACATGTCTGATCTGGGAAAAGCTCTTTCTAACTAAACTGACAATTTTCCATGGAGGCAAAACAAACTTATAAAAAGCCTTCCAGAAGAGTGGACATTAATGTTCATAGTTCTGAAATTGTACATTGGACAAGCTTATGGTCGGGATTAAAAGTAGTGTAGCTAGGTGTATACATAAGTCTGTACACAACCAATCTAGACTGCTTAAACCTTCTGGAAAGAAAGAAAAAGCCATTTTGCCAACATTTGTCCAGCATCACTGGAAGGCAAAACTGACATTTGCAGCTGAGTGCATTTAATGTTTTTCAAAAAAGGAAAACTGCCCTTAACCAAGCAGATGACCTTCAGTAACAGCACATGGTATTGTTGATCTAAAGCAGTTACTGCCCATAATCACAACATACTGAAGAGTAATTATAAAAAAGGAAGCCACCAATGTCCAACAATCTCTTAGGATTTTCTTCCAGAAAAGACCACATCATCTGTCATTTCAGCTGTAGGCTTTAGTGAAAGCCTATATTAAAGAAAACACAACAAGTTGTGAGCCACAAAAATGCTTCTTATACATGTAAAACCTTTGATTCATGTATGAAGGAACTCTAGTAGCCAGCATTTTATAATGGGTCAGCAGTTAACAGCTGTGTTCACTTACTTTGAACATACACTTAAGGTTACTATACTAAACCACACTGCTAAATCTGTGGGCAGCATGGTGGCTTAGTGGGTAGTACTGTCACCTCACACCAAAAAGGTCCGGGGTTCGATCCCCAGGTGGGGCGATCTATGTCCTTTCTGTGTAGAGTTTGCATGTTCTCCCCATGTCCGTGTGAGTTTTCTCCAGGTACTCTGGTTTCCACCCACAGTCTAAAGATATGCTGCCAGGTTGTTTGGAGACACGGAATTGCTATGTAGGTAAATGTGATAAACTGGCACATGTGCCTTGTGCCTGTTGAAGAGCTGGGATAGGCTCCAGCACCCCTCCCCGACCTTAATTAGGATAAGGGATTAAAGAAAATGAACTGAACTGAACATAGCTAATATGCCTAACAAAAATATTTCTCTTACTGGCAGCTATTAGAAGTGGTTTCAGTACATCATCAAACTTTAAAGACTGGGTTTGATATTTACCTGGATTTTAGAGCATGTTCATTCCCTCTTTTTCCCCTCCGTGTACTTTAATTTCCTCCCATCTCTCACAAGCTCACAAAAGGTAATTTGGCTTCTGCCCATTAAGCTGCCAATGGGACCAAGTAAATAAGAGTAAGAGTGCGTGTGTGTGATTTCATTTAGTGGCTTGAATTCCTAATAGATTTATTTGTAGAGTCAAGTGATTCAAGGTGACCCGGACCCATTGCAGGCCTGAATGTGATGAAAGGGAAATGAAACTAAATTAATGTGTAAACATTAAATCCTCATAAGTTCTGATACTCTATCTTATTGTGAAGCTAAGCCATTATGCAATATTGTGTATGCTGTTACTTTCCTCTCTTTTCCAACCCCAAATAAGAAAGAGATGTCTTTAACGTGACTTATTTCGTTGTAGACATTATGAACCCAATGTTCCATACCTGATCAGCTTAATTTGATTCTTAATATACAGCAAAATTTCAGATGGGACCGAGAACCAGCCATTTCTGATTTGAGTGTACATTCTCTTTGATTTGCTTTTTTATTTTGTATCTCAGCATTGAGCATCTTATCAACAATTGTCTGAAGTACAATCTCTTCATTCTAGTGCACAATTAAAAAGAACATACATCTACCGATTAGAAGCAGGTGAGAGACACCACTACAACCAGGGAATTTCAAGTAGCCCTTAAATAATGAACACGCATAATCTCGGAAATAAAAGCAATAGTGGCAAGTCTGCTGGCCTCAGATCCAATAATACCTTGCAGCCACGGCTCGTTCAATGTTGATTTTGGCAATGGATCCACATTGCCATCTACTGTCCACAACCTAGCATGACTTTTCAGCAAACGTTTTACATCGGCATCTTTTTCTTCAGGCTAACAGCACTGTGCATGAGTGTAAGCAGTGGATGACATATAGAGATAACCATTAGAGCAAATTAGAAAAGATGTGAATTAAGAACACGAGCTTCCAGGACAGAAATGTAACTCATTTTCATTGAGCCCCCACACTGCACTTCATGCTTTCCTCTGTATACCGCTTTGTAAATGTCTCACAGTTAAAGCTCAGAGAAAACATTATGCCTGAGTGTAAAAGAGATTTAGACCCTGGTAGGAAAACTCCTTCCTTAATTAATTTTTTTTTTCTTTCTAGTTTTAAAATTCTTTTACATTTTGGCTGCTGGCCCTATATTCCTCAGCTTTCCCCATCTCGTCTTTGTTCCCCTACAGTAATTCCTCCCATCCTAACCAAGCCTACAATGTCGTTTATTCTTTTGAACACTCGCACAATCGTGACCAGTCCTTTTTTCACAGAGAACTGTATCATGTATGGTATCATCTATAATCTGTATCATAAGGATCAGTATTATCGATTATCTGCGAATAAATACATCTTGAACTGATGCCATGATTGCAGCAACAACATGGAACCGGGTTACAAACGCTCCTTGAAGACAACCAATTATGCCTGTGTGGCTAACACCTGAGTGGTTGACAGCACAGCTGATATTCAAATGTAAGAGCTTAATATCTCAGCAGTCGAGGTCTTGAAAAAATAATTTCACTGAAAATAATAAAGCTATAAGTGATAAGCTTACAACTTGGTTGCAACAGCTGGTGAATATTTCATTCTCTACAGAAAAATATCCAAAAATCTCAGACAGACAGACAAACAAAGATTAGATTAGATTAGATTTTATGTTAGCCATTGTACATGGTACAACAAAATTCTAGAAATATTATTCATATTTAAAAATAACTTTAAATAAATAATAAATAACATAAATTAATTTAAAAAAATACATTTTATTTATAAATAAACTAACTATTAACAAAAAGTTATTTAAAAGTTTAGAACCACTGCTCTAATCTTAATGCCATGTATCCAAGGAAGCAACACCAAGATCTACAGCCAATGGGGAAAAAACCCTGCACTAGTATTTTACATATGCATGATGTTTCAAGAAACGGGACAAATACTTTATGCAGGTGGCACATGAATTTAAAGAAAACATGATGATGATGATGATGATGATGATGATAGTAATAATAATAATAATAATAATAATAATAATAATAATAATGTTTGTATAATAAAGTTCATAACAATGAAAAGTACAATTTCCAGTTATAGACAAAATATTATTAATTACTATATATGGCACATTAGCTTGTTCCACAAGACCTTCTTCATCTTAATTAAAAACAAGCCAACTGCCCCCTTTCTTTTTTCTTTTAATAAAGATTTTATGCATGAGATCATAATCAAAAGTCATCATGTACTGTATGGTACTACAAAGCAATGGTAAAAACAAATGATAAGGCAACTAATGTTAATGAAGGTATTGGGGTAGTAATCAAAAGGTTGCCAGTCCAAGCTTAATCACGACAAAATTGACACTGTTGAACCCCTGAGCACAACCATCAACTGCTTACAGTGTATAGAGTGACCTGGGAGGGTGATGACAAAACAGTGAAGGAGAGGAATATAGAGGGCTGGAAAAGAGAACACAGGCAAAGAGGGGAGCAAAATAAAGCAAACGTCCCTGCTGCCCACCCAGGTGTTAATTTCCTAAATGTTGGTCAAAAAAGTACAAATTATTCTTTAACATTTCCATATGACTGTGGTTATGGTTGTATTAATCCTGCATTTCTGTCCTTATAATACACTATAAACCTTAATTGTTAAATAAAATAAATAAAATTTTAAATTGGATGATTCAAATCAGTAACTGAAATTAACTAAAATTTGAACAACCAATAATTAAACCATTTCAATCCAATTCATTGTTCATGCTCAATTTACTAAGACAAAGCTAATTTACAAAGCTTGTCAAGTGCAAATTAGGTAATACTCTTGGCTAGCTGAACTATCCACTAAGTGCTGGTAATTATATTAAACACTGAGGATCCTCATCACTGTCCATGCAAGTATTGGAAGATCAATATGTATGTGGTTGAAATTAATTGAAACATTCAGACACCTTCTGAAACAAGGCCCTGTTGTATAGGTTTACCTGAAGAAGTTCATTCAGTAACAGTACAGACTCATGGATCATCGCATCACTTAACAATCTTACAATCTAACAATTACTCCATCATTGGACTCTGGATCATCATGTCATATAATTATATTGTGATGAATATAGTTAAAGGAACTGTCAACATATAGACTACATATTATATTTAGCACAATATAGGGCAATTAGTATTTGTGTTCTTAACTCCTTGACTGTAATAACAGCCACATTTGAGATCAGACCTGTCAATGAGCTTAAAATAATTAGTTTGATTCTTAATATAGACACATTAAAAAATTAATTAGCAAATAAAATTACATTATTGTTTAACTATGCATGCTGAACACTTTCCATGCTTTGTGGATCTAAATGTGGATTGTTCATAAGTGCAAATTACAGTTGTTTGATCCATTGTGTATGAGGCAGGAAAAAACACTTATCAAACTGGTCTGCTGGCAAACTGAGTGCATTATATAACAACAAAACCTCCCAGTTTAAACATTCATTTTGTTGTGTCTGCCAGATTCCTTTTGAAAGCTGTGAAAAGCTATAATTATTTAAAAGTACTGCACCTGGCATATTATACACAACATATGAAAAATGTTCCACCTATTTTGTTTACTTTACACAATGCCAACTTAGTGTGAAACCATGCAACTGAAAGCAATTAAAAATTTCCACACCTATAACGGCTCCAACATAAGCTATTTCAATTAGTGGGACTGACAAGCAATTCATTTCCATGAAAAAAAAATGACCATCCAGAGGGTGTTTTAAAACTTGTTTCTTTTAGCTTTTTCAAGCTTTAAGCAACTATTTACATTTAATATTGTGCTGCAAAGCATTTCTCATGTATCTCATGTAAAACATACATCAGCTTGGCAAAATTTGCAACCCTCTGCTCTTCTGTCCATTTAAATCAAAAACGAATTTGTACATTCAGGTACTCATTTTGGACTGAGGTTGAGGTATGGGCTTGGTCTAAGCCAATGAAGTAAACATCTCCTTTGAATCACAGGAATGCAGTCACTTCTCCAAACTCTTGCCACAAAGTTAAAAGCATATTGCAACACTGGTTGGCAGTGGGTGAAGAAAAAAGACTTGAAATTAATAATTAAGAGTGGTCCCCATATACCTTTGGCCACACGGTTTTAAAACTAGGAATAATGCTGGAGTCAGGGCAGTGTTAGCTGAATTAGTATACATTGACTGGGTTTACATCCAAATGTTTTATCCAAAAGTCTAATACGCATTTACAAAATATTGGCATTAAAAAAGGCAGAATATTTAGCGTTTCCATCAACTACAGTTATGTGAAAAAACATTTAGATGATGTCAATGCACTGAAGGGAAACGAACAAGATGGAGAGATCTGATTCAGTATTTTGATTTAAGTAAAATTATATTTACAACCATTTGCCATATTTTAATGGTTATGGTGTTTGCAGCTAAGATGCGGGGGGCATAACAGACAATGGCCCGTCTAATGTGTGCTCAAATCTCCATGCCACACTCACATTCACCTCACAGCTGGGACTCTAAAAAATCTAAAAAACAAAAATCCGGAAATCACAATGTATGATTTGTTTAAAATAATTTAAAATAATAAGTGGAGTGGAGGTGGACTTTTTAGAGGCAGACTAACAGGTCTTTGAGGTCCAGAATTTTTGCTGATTGGCAGGTGTTCAAATATTTATTTGCAGCAGTAACAAACAAATAAATTATTAAAAAATATCATACATTGTGATTTCCGGATTTTTTTTAGATTATGTCTCTCACAGTGGACATGCACCTAAGATGAAAATTTCAGACCCCGCCATGATTTCTAAGTGGGAGAACTTGCAAAGTTCTGAGTGACTTTTATGATTACACTTTAATGCAAGACATTAATAAGAAGAACAGGTCTAAATACATATTTGATTACATGACTTTTTATAAAGTTATTCTCAGCATTTTATGAGTTTTAAAAGACTAAAAGCAGAGGAATATATAATAGGGGTTTCACTCCATTATACACTGCTTCAAAGTGAGCACAGCACTAATCTGAACCATAGGCCGTTTATGAATAAATTACCTCGTCCCCTGTATGAGCAGAAAGTTTGCTTTTACTTTAAATCCCTTAAACTAATCACCCATGAACAGAGGTTCTTCATTTATTAGTCTACGCAACACTAATATAACAAGTTTTTTTCAATTGCATTTAAAAAGTTTAGCATTGTGATTTTGGACAAATATACCAGCAGGCCCAAATCTTTTTTGCACCGGGAAACAGTTTCATATAGATATAATTTCACGGACAGGCAAATGCCGGAGGATTTAATTACACTGCACGCCAATGATGAAAAATGACCTGTTGATGCTTGTCGATTTTGTCGGTACCAGTCCGTGGCCCAGTGGTTGGGGACCACTGAAAAAAACAACCCTAATATATTACTTCACATAGACATATTTTACTTATACTTCATTGTTATTTCACTACAATAGCTAGCGTTTCAGCACATGTGCTCAATCAAATTCTTTCCCTGAGGTGTTAAACATTTCTAGCTTAACTTCACAATAACTATCAGCTGCTGAAAATTAATAATTAATTTTAATGACTTTTTACACACAGCATTAACCAAACAGAGACTTTTAAAAAGGGTTTTCATCGGTTAATCATTAACAGAACTAACCACTGTGAATAGTCCAAATAAAATAAAATGAAATGAAACACCAGCAATCCCTCACCACAATATTGCAATAAAAGAGACAGATATATCATTCTTAATGTGTGTCTTTTAAGCAGAATAAAAAGAAAAAGGTTCTTTCAGCATTTTGAGAGGTAACATTTTGAGAAATCCCACAACTAAGCATCCAGGATGTGTTCACACAGTGTAATCAATCTTCAATCTTCAGAAGTCATTTGATTGAATAAATGCTGATAATTTTCCTATTATTTCTGATGGCCATAATATCAGGACCATGGAAAAGGGCTGAAAGCGATTTACTAATTGAATACTTACGCAAAACCAAAACCTCAAATTACTTAAACATTTTCATACAAGCAAAGCTTACATGAAAGCTCTCATTTGCCAAAAAGAACATGAACTTGAATGCAAGCCTTTTTTTTCTTTTTAATACTCTTTTCATCATTGAGTCCTCCATATTTAACCCAATTCATAATTAATTTAAATTTAATATTTTTTATTAATTTAAAAAACTTCATAAATTTACACTGCAGCATAACATTTTAAGTCAAGCAAGTATTTAATGCAATTAGAAATGATATACTGTACATCATTTAGTTACAACACAATTACTTTTTTACTTTACTTTTGGCTTTGGTTAGGAGTCACTGTAGACGATGATCTAGCCCTATCCTAAAAAAATTATCTGTCACTCCAGCCACCAGCATTTACTACCTTACCACATGCACCACTCCTCTTTGGCCTTTTTCTCATCCTTCTACCGGGCAGTTCCATCACCAGCAACCTTCACCTGATATTACTCTAATCCATCCTCTGCACGTGCTTTTGTCTTTTTGGCCGTGCCACAGCCTGCAAGCTATATAATCTAGTAGGTCTCACTGCTATCTTGTAAACACTACTCCCACTTACCCACTACACACTAGCTGCACTCCCTTCTTTAACTCTCTACCAAATACACTCAACTTCAAGTGTTTAGACTCATCCACTTTCCACCAGGAAAGGTGCAGCTGGCACCCTCTCACTCACACATGTAACTCTATTTAACTTTCATTCCCCTTCTTTCCAATGCATACAGGTTTCTTATTTATATATAAAACAAATATGAATTAATTAACTCATACTATGATGCTGATAAATGTATGTACAATACAGTGTAACTAATCGTGGTAATCCAACCAATCACATGTTTTGCTTTTAGACACCCAATTACCATTCTTAGCAAAATTTTCAATATCTACAATTTACTATTAGTACTAAATACAATTCCTATTAGGGCGGCACGGTGGGTTAGTGGGTAGTACTGTTGCCTCACAGCAAGAAGGTCCTGGGTTTGATCCCCGGGTGGGGCGATCTAGTTCCTTTCTGTGCGGAGTTTGCATGTTCTCTGTGTCTGTGTGGGTTTCCTCCGGGTACTCCGGTTTTCTCCCACAGTCCAAAGACATGCTACCAGGTTGATTGGAGACACTGAATTGTCCTTGGACTGGCGATAGACTGGCGGCCCATCCAGGGTGTTACCTTGTGCCTTCCGCCCGTTGAAGAGCAGCGATAGGCTCCAGCACCCCTCCCCGACCCTAATTAGGAAAAGGGTTTAAAGAAAATGAACTGAACTGAACAATTCCTATTAAGGTTTGGCACTAGAGGGCAGCAAAACCAAAAACATGGCCCAAAGGTAACTAATGCTGTTACTGCATAGTCAGGTGGAACAGCGAATAAAGACGCCAGTACTTACCAGCATTCACAATGGCATCCACTTCCAGTTCAGTAATATCCCCTTTGTACAGAGAGACTTTGTCACATAGTGACACATGATGTTCTTTCTTCCCCTCGCATGCTGGAGAAAAAAAATAAAAACAAATCAACCCACTGGTAAATTGTGGTGTCAAGCTAATAAAATTGGCTTTATATATACACATCAACAACAAGTGGGACACAATCGTGAAGTGGAACGAAATGTATTGGATATTTTATACTTTTTTAACAAATAAAAAACTGAAAAGTGGGGCATGCAATATTA
>JAYDZG010000039.1:12170999-12181623 GCA_034509265.1 Microcambeva bendego
CAATTTAATGCTGAAAGCAACAGAAAACAAATTCAAAAATCGATTGGTGAAAGTTAAATTTAAAGAAAGTTTAGAGTTTCCTTTTTTGACTCACATTGTATATGTATTGTTTGTTTGTTTTTAAGTACAATGACATGATGTGTGTCATTCTAAAATCATTATACACCCTTGGTGTATATAACCACAAAACCAAGAGTGGTTGAACACTTTCTTCACTATATGCATAATTGTTCAGTGATTTATTCTGCTACCTTTGTCGGTCTCATTGGTCTGCTCTCTCCAGGTCTCTATCTGGTCCAAAGTCAGATAGTTGTCATACTCTTTACGTCTTTCTTCCAGTGTAAGACTCAGCAAGCGCTCTGTAAGACAGAAAACAACTGTAAGAACTATAAATGCTAATAAACCAAGTACACAACAGTGTACCTGCAACAGTAATGTAACAGTATATTCGCAACCTTTATATCAATTTGAAAGGCTTCATCAAGCTTTATATGAGTTTAACAATCCAAGCTTACTTTAATGTCAGCTGATTATACTTTAACAAGCCTTTGCAAACCTGTGTAGCACTTTTGCCTGAGTCCTGGGATCAATCCACATGTCTTTCTCTGTAGAATTTGTATGTTCTACTGTGTCTGTGTAAGTTTACTCTGGGTGCTCCGGTTTCCTCCAAAGACATGCAAGTGATGTGAATTGGAGATTCAAAGTCCAAATTGTCCATTCAATATAACCTTGTGAACTACTGAAACTTGTGTAATGAATAAGCGTCTCATGTCATGGATGAAACCAAAGTGTAAAACATGATGTTAAAATACCAATAAACAAACACTCTGTCTTACTATACAAATCTATATTTAACCTTCTCCTGTATTAACCTATTATAATCTAATCATCATAATAAGCTGCATTTACACATTAAAAGTTATTAAGCGGCACAAAAAATTGAACCATCCCTCCAAAGTGGATGAGTATATTGTGCGATGAGTATACTGATCCAATATTTAGGCCAATGACAGCCTTGAATGACTTGCAAGTTTTTAAGGCAGACATTGTTTAGTCTATACACATGACAAAAATCTTGCAAGGTTCACACAAAGATAGCATTTATATATGTGACAAGAAAGAAGCTACTCTTGAAAGAGGACGTTGCTCATAAGCTGGAACTGGTAAATTTGTTAGGATTAAAGGGGAAATTAATGCTGCCAATTACATTTCAGTTATTAAAGAAGATATGCAGCCCTCT
This sequence comes from Microcambeva bendego, assembly GCA_034509265.1. Taxonomy (NCBI): domain Eukaryota; kingdom Metazoa; phylum Chordata; class Actinopteri; order Siluriformes; family Trichomycteridae; genus Microcambeva; species Microcambeva bendego. The sequence continues at coordinate 12,172,240 of JAYDZG010000039.1, forward strand.
GTTTGAAAGATGAAGCTGGGCAATTGTCTTCTAATATGACAACCTTAAGAACACAGACACAAAACAGAAATTAATCAAAATCAAATAGATACATTAAATCTGGCAATAGCAAATTCATCAAACCAAGTTCAGACACTTTTCTCCACCTTAGCCTGTGATCACAGCTTTACCCACGTCCATTGCCAACAGATGTATAATAAAATAATGTCCTTTAAATCAGAATGGCTACAAGTTTGGTGTTGATGAATTCAGAGGGCTTTACACAGCTGTGACTTTCGCCAGGGATTATATATATACACACACGAAATCCCGATTATAGTGTCACTTTCAAGACTAGACTTGGTGGGCGATCAATTCCAGAACTATTCACGTACAGGCACAGCGGTCTACAAAAACAAAAACCTCTATTAGCGAGCAAAACAAAGAGATGATGAAGGGACAAAGTCCTGTAATGTACTTGGCACACTGTCTTGCACCCAGCACTTCCAGGTTAATAAAAAAAATTCAATTATTGAACTACTGTAATGGATTTGAACTAAATTTTAAGTTAGACTTGCATAACTTCAAAAGGTGTTCAGAAACATTTTGGAAGAAACCATGCAGGTCCTAATATGACTGATTTGGAAAAACACATGCCGTGTTTCCCTTTGTACACTGTTAAATTCAAAACTTCACATCCAATGGTAGGTAGAGGTCATGGAGGTTTCAGGGATTTTGCTCGAATTCTGTTGTTGTTCTATTGCTGTGCTCCAAACTGAATGACTGGAACACACGTACACATCTTTGGCAAAAAGAATGTGTTGTAAGTGCTTTAAATATAAAATTAAACAATTAAGGGCATTATTAAACAATTAAAGTTGAATAATGCCATTTACCTGTTGCATGGCCCATTGGTTACTCCTTACTGAGTAGCCAACTGGCTTGTCATTGTCCATTTTTATTTTCGGTCAGGTCCCTGCTCCAAAATCCACACCTTAATGCAGGATTTACATTTGTTGCCAATCAGAAAGAGACAATACAGTCATATTCCAATGCAAGGTGGAATACCGAATACAGGTTGGCTGTTTTCCCCAATTTTCTCTCAAATAATTTGTCTACCTGATACCACCCATGAGATTCAGACCCACTCTACCAATTTGCACCAAATCTCTGACAAGAAAGTATACAAAATTTACAAGGCAGTTATTCCAATACCATACTAAACAAGGATTTTTTTTCTGTTCCAGCTTTATTCATTAACCGAGATGCATCTAGTCAGCAATCCTTATGAATAAATCACTGAATGAAAAATATGAGTTTAGTATTTTATTGTTCTGTCTAAGACAGCATACACTTTTCTAGTAATGCAGACCATCTCTGCAACCAGCTAGCAGCTTGGCAGCTTCTCGTAACTTCTCTACCACGCTGTCAGCTCCTGGACAGGCATTTAAAGGGCTCGGATGTTGCAAGATGAGCTTTGTCTGAACGCAACGTGTATGTCAGGTGTTAAACGAAACATGCAGGGAGCTTATCAGCTGGACAAGACGAGCAAGCAAGTACGGCGCAGAGGAGACGCATCTCACCTTTCTCTGTTCTCCACTCTTTTTTCTTTTTGCTCATGGTGCCGGAGTGTGTGGGCTTCTGGTGGCTGGATTTTGAGTTTGGCAACCCCAGGCTCACAGCGAGATCGCTCGAAAACGCAAGAGAAAGTGAAAGCGCTGCTGAGCGTGATGCCCGACTTCTGCAGCTGTCAACATAAGAGTGAAGATGGTCGCGTCGCGCAACCTAACATGACTGTGCCGTGCGGAGAGATTGGACACTGCGTTGGTACGAGTGGTGCACCGATTGGATGGTTGAACGTGCACCCACGATGACAGGAGCACAGCTGGTAATCAGCGCTTGATCGAGCTCCGGAGCGTCGGGATGTGGTAGAATAGCAACCGTGAGCGCGTGCGCTCGGGAAGCGTCAGCGGAAATCAAGGGGTCCCTCCCAAATCCCTTCTTCTCACATGTGCACTAACGAGGGTTAATTGCAAAAGGGGCCATGCACTCTACCTAGTACACTTCATAGCATATAGTTAGTCAATTGGGATTAAGCTATTGGATTTAAATTCACCTGTAACTCCAACTTTAAAGGGACTGACACGTTATGCGTAGTTCACACTATACGAGTTTACCTCTCATCTTGGCTCGGCGACTAGTTGTTGCTTGATATGCCTGGAGATCAGAACTTTAGCGTGCGACCGTTACCCAGCAACGGACGAAATCAGATTTTAAAACTGCTGAAAATTTCAAGAGGCGTGGCCAGGCTGGCTTTGAGTGATGAGTCGAACTACCAATCAGAACGCTGGATACGGTGTCGGGTGAAACACAGTTGTGAAAATAGGTTTAACAGTATTTCCGACGGTTTCGTTCTCTACAAAACAGAATACAGTGCATTGATTACATTCGTTATTTTTCCTCAACATTCTACACACAATACCCCATAATGAGAAAGAAAAAATGAGAAATAATATTGTTTGGGATTTCTGCAAATGTATTAAAATAAAATAAAAAATAAAACAACATGTACTTCAGTATTCACAGCTTTGGCCTTGACACTCAAAACTGAATTCAGGTGCCTTCTGTTTCCACTGAACATCCTTCAGTTGTTTTGACACCTTTATTGGAGTCCACCTGTGGTAAATCCAGTTGAGTGGACTTGATTAGGAAAGGCACACACCTGCCTATATAAGGTCCTATAGTTCACAAAGTAAGCCATGGAGTCCAAGAAATTGTCTGTAGACTTGTGAGACATGATTGTATGGAGGCGCATATCTAGGGAAAATTTCTGCAGCATTGAAGGTCCCAGTGAGCACAGTGGCCTGCATTGTCCGTTAATGGAAGAAGTTTGGAACCACCTCAACTATTCCTTGAGCTGGCCATCCGGCTAATCTAAGTTATCTGGGTAGAAGGTCCTTAGTCACAGAGGTGACCAAGAACTCAAGGGTTACTCTGACAGAGCTTCAGCATTGCTCTTTGGATAGAGAAGAACCTTCCAAAACGACAACCATTTCTGCTGCACTCTACCAATCAGGCCTGTATGGTAGAGTGGCAAGACGGCAGCCACTCCTCAGTAAAGGCAAAAGACTGGAGTTTGCCAAAAGGCACCTAAAAGACCCACAGACCATGAGAAATTCTTGAACTCTTTGACGTAGATACCAACTGGCCTGTGTGGAGGAAACCAGGCACTGCTAATCACCTGCCCAATACTATCCCTACAGTGAAGCATGGGGGTGGCAGCATCATGCTGTGGGGATGTTTTTTCGTCAACAAGAACTGGGAGACTAGTCAGGGTTGAGAGAAAGATGAATGCAGCAATAAACAGAGACAGAAAGAAAACCTACTCTAGAGTGCTCTGGACCTCAGGCTGGGGAGAAGATTCCCCTTCCATCAGGACAACGGCCCTAAGCACAGCCAAGATAACAAAGCAGTGGCTTCTCAAGCCACTCAAAGGAGGACAACTCTGTGAATGTTCTTGAGTGGCCCAGCCTTTGAGCCTTTTCACAGGAAATCAGATCAGAGAAAGATTCCATCATATATTTTCATCCAAGAAGACAAAAAATACATTACTAAAATTAATTAAATCTACTTCTTTTTTGTTTAGCTTTTTACATGTTAAGGTAGTGGAATTTGACGTTATACTTCCTGCAAGCATTTGTACCATTACCATAACATTTTCAAGGTAAACCAAATTTGCAGAAAACAAGTAACATCTTGAATAATCATATTGCAGACTGAGCAAGGTTATCTATACTATCTAACTATATAACTGTGAACCAGATCATTAACAACACCTTCCTAGCATGCTGTCAAAAAAACTCCACACAAGACATCTGAAAAGGCTGTGTTGTATCTGGTGCAAGTGCATGACCAGAAGTTCCTTCAACTTCTGTATGACACGGATCATCTCATTCTGCCATTTCTTAAATGATTCATCTATGCCGGGCCTGCGTACTCACTGCCCACTAGTGTGTGTTTACTAGTGTGAAAAAAATCTAAATTCTGAAAATTCTAAATGCATGCAACATTTGTATTGTTTATTTAAATGATCTAGAAATAATTTGTTGGTCAACATTAAAGAGATGAGCAATATGTTGAACTAGGAGATCTAGCCTCAGTTATCATAAGTGATCGTAAGAATATCAGTTTTCAAAAGTGTCTTAAAGAGAGACCGTACCTCATTTGTCTTCGGAATTTGTACTTTTATCGTTTAACAAAGCACTTAGTAAGCTCACACCTCAGTTCCCTGTACTCTTTTAACTATGCTTCCTGCTGCTGACCAACTTTATGGAGATGCAGATTTAATTTTCCAACTGGATTTCACACCTGCACACAGTGCCAAAGGTACCATTACCTGGTTTACGGACCATGGTATCCCTGTTTTTAATTGGCCAGCAACCTCGCCTGACCTTAACCCCATAGAAAATATGTGTGGTATTGTGAAGAGGAAGATGTGATATGCCAGACCCAACAATTCAGAAGAGCTGAAGGCCATTATCAGAGCAACGTGGGCTCTCATAACACCTGAGCTGTGCCACAGACTGATCGACTCCATGCCACGCCGCATTGGTGCAGTAATCCAGGCCAAAGGAGCCCAAACTAAATATTGAGAGCTCATGCACATACTTTTCATGTTCATACTTTTCAGTTGGCAAACATCCTGAAAATCCTTTTTTTTATTGGTCTGAAGTAATATTCTAATATTCTGAGATACTGAATTTGGGATTTTAATTAGTGGTCAGTTATAGTCAAATAAATAAAAAAATAAACATTTGAAATATATCAGCCTGTGTGTAATGAATGTATATAATTTACAAGTTTCCCTTTTTGAATGGAATTACTTAAATAAATCAACTTTTTCATGATATTCCAATTTTATGACTAACACCTGTACTTAATGGAGTCGAAGCCAATTATTGAGACAAGTGAACAGAACTCATGTTAATGTGTTCTGTATTTTTAAACACATTAGAAGTTTAACCATGTTATATTAATTTGAATTCAAAGCAAAACTAGACATAAACTTCTCATGAGTTAATTGTAATTATCTTTGAGGTTACTTGACACTTTATGGCACCTCTTGAACATTTTTAAGTTGAAGCTGCCAATATCTTTTTTTTTTTTTACAATGGATACCTTTATTATGTTCCAGTTAGTAACCAACCTAAATTTGTTCAAGGGTCATGTAATCTTCTCACATTCATTTTCACATATGTATTAATGTCTGGGATCAGCTACCTAGTCACCATTTCTGTCAGGTGATGTCAAAGCAGTTGCTAATGCCGTTATTACTGCCCATTTCAAGGGCTAGTGTACATTTACTTCTTCACTTACAGTACTTACAAAACAATGTGAGAACATGACGCCACATCTATCACCTGTGCATTTTATTTTTGGTCATTGTTTGCAGGATTAAATCTGTCATTTATTATTAACAATTTAAAATCAGATTTAAAAATAGATTTAAAAAGAATTTAAAATCAGTTTTGTTTTCAGGTTTTTGTACAATATTAGGATTTTGAGCCACGATCTTGCATTATTAAACATGAAGAGAGGCAAAAACGCTACAGAACTTTTATTGTGTATATCTGTAAACGTCACCGGTGAACTAATACAGTACATATGCATTCTGAATACAGATATTCGTTCACTTTAAAATCATTAACTAAAAGTAGCAAAAATACATTGCATTGTACTTTGTTTCTTGTGGTCAGTTTTTTGACCAACGGAACCGAACTAGAAACAGCCTATATTGTAGGTAATATACCCGGATGTTCATACATTTTCGTGACTTGGCTTCCCATGATGCATCAGCGGGGAATTCAATTCAAACCAGTGGAGACATGGATGAGGACCGATTTCGGGCAACTAACTCAGTGACTCAAACCATGACTGTTAAAAAATCCGAAAGTTGTAGTGAAAGTAAAATCCATGTAAACCGCAGTAGTGATCAGAGTGAGCAGGAAATTGAGCCAAACAGCTGCGGTCGAACACATGTGTATGGATTATCTCCTGCCTATACTGGCGGAACTAACAGTAGCGCTGCCTCTGATCCCCTCTGTGCTGCTTCTAATGCTAGAAATAATGACCAGATTCATCATGTAGCAAATATCAGACCAGAATTACTGGACGCCGAAGAAACAATGGACACCACTTTTGCAGAACAGCATCAACGACATACCGGTAATAATTCACTTTCGCAGTAACGATTTTTTATCTTTGCTAGTTACCTTTTAAACGTAAGCTTTATCATACTGTCAAGTTGGTGTTGCCTAAAATATGCTTTAATGCTCACAAAGCGAATACCCACATAGACTACATGAGTAGGCTGGCAACATCACATATCTATCATCCATTTGCTGTACTTACGTAAACAATAACATTCAGGTGAGTCAGAATATGAGCTTGTGCCTAATTCATATAAACCAGTATGAAAGGTTGCAGGCCACCATGTGGGTTAGTGCCAATATAACTAAGAAAATTACTTTCTGTTATTTTTTCTATTGCGTGTCAAAAGTATTCACATTCATTACTTGGGTATAGATACTACGGTTTAAAATACTTATTTAGAAGTTGAAGCTGAAGTTGTTTACTCAAGTAAAAGTTTAAAACTACTGGTTTCAGAACTACTTAAAGTAGAAAAGTTAAAGTAATGCGCCATTTTTAGGCTACAGGGGCCTATAGTGCACTACCCCACCTCCTTCAAAAACATATTTCTATAAGGCATGACTACAATGTTATATTACAATGTTAATTTGTTCAGATAATTAAAGAAATAGCTAAATTTGTTGAAAATGGGTGTATCAATTGAATTATATGGTTATGGATTGAAGCACAATTCAATAAATGGGATGTTTACTCAATTTTCATACCACCAGTGTCTAACCTTACAGATGTTCTTTTGACTACACAGGCACAAATTCCAACAAAGGTATACAGTCATTAATGGCACCCAGTCACCAGCTGGTCTGATGAACACATACAGTGCTGTGAAAAAGTATTTGCCCCATTACAGATTTCATGTTTTTGCACATTTCTCACAATTTAAAGTGTCCGATTACCAAACAAATTTGAATATCAGACACAGGTAAACTGATTGAATACAAAGTGCAATTCCAATGACAATTGTCTCAATGACAATTCCATTTGTTAAGGAAAAAAGCTATCGAAACTTAACTGAATGTGGAAAAGTAATTGGAATGTTGATTGAACTGTCAGTGCAAATCTTTTTTCCTACAGACATGGTCGACTGTAAACAGGTGTCAGTACAGCAGGATGTCTGTGATGAAGACCATGATGAGATTGGGAGGAAAGCCAGAGTGGAGGGTCATGTAGATGTGTTGTTTCCAGGCAGTGTGATGCAGGATGGCTGCTGCAGATTTGTTTGTGAACTCCTTAAGTGTATACTCTATCAAAGACAGCAGCTTCCTATGACCTACGACCAGATGGTCTTCTTCCAGAAACAGCAGTATGCATCCATACAGGTGAGTCTGCTAGGAAATACATGAGCTTGTTGAATACCTTGAGTTTATATGTTGATTTGTTGTTCCAAGTTTAAGCAGGGAATGTTTTTTTATTATTATTTACATTTTCTGCATTTAGCAGATACCTTTAACCAAAGCGACTTACAGTACAGTTACAGTATAGTCTGAGCAATTAAGGGCCCAATTGCAGCAACGTGGCAGTGGTAATAGTCCAGTACCCTAACCACTTGGCTACGGCTTATCCTTTCTCACTATTCTGATTGAAATACCCCGTCTCTGTGCAGAGACAAGGGTAATAATTGCATCAGTGTTGAGGAATCCCCTCTGGTGCCATCACCATTCAGATGAGTCAGCCATTGTCAGTGGAGGCTTCTGGGCTGCTGCTAGCAAAACTTAGACCCAAGACTTTGAGATGTTACCACTGGTATGTTATTATGTTTTACTCCTGTCCATGCAAGCACCCTAATCCGTTATGAGTTTCCCTGCCCCAAGTCAATGTCCAAATCCCCATTACACTCATGACTCTTCTCTGGTACTTCTGTGTGTGTCAACCAGATAGTGGTCTACTGACCAACAGACCTGACTGTTAAAACGGAGAGAAAGCGAATGATCTGGCCTTCTTTAGAGCTGGATTGTCAGATATGTAAGAGACTAGAGGCACTGAAAGGTGCTAAGGTGTTTGTAGTTTTCCTGCTTTGTGCCGAGTGTTTCCTAGACTTGCCTCGATTCACCATTGTTAAATTGTAAAGAATGATTTTTCCACAGAACTTCATTACATGTATACTTTAAAATATCTTATCACTTGAACTTAATTACATTACTTTGTTATTTACATTTGTTCCCAAAGCCAGAAGAGGCAATCAAAAATCCCTTCAAGGCAACTGGAGATTCGAACTGGCAGAGGTGTCAGCGGACACTGCGGGAACTAGATGAAGTTCTGGGCAACCTGGAGGCTCTATTTTCTGTCAGCTATGTTCCCAGAGTGCTGTTCTTGCTGGGCGGATCTCTTGTTCTTCCCACTGAATTATACGAGGTCAACATGGAGGCGTTAGAAGTAGGAGGAGGTGACAAGAATTTGAGGACATCAGTGTGTTTGAGACAACTCTTCCGTACCCTCTTTGTAGCAGATTTGCTCTCAGATGTCAAACCGGTCCGCCTCATGGCCACCACAGTCATGGCTTTAGGCCACAGAGACTGTGGTGTGGAATGGTTTAAGCCAAAAGTTGACTTCCGAGTTCCCACAAGGGTGAAGAGACGGGTGATAACATTAGCCAGCCATGCTTCAGCAAGTAGTTCAAGGAGGGAGAACGCAAGAGACTGTGAGGATTATATATGGTTTCAAGCACCTGTTACTATCAAGGGTTTTTGTAAATGATATTAGCACTCAAGCCTCTTAGGGATTTATTAATTTCAACAACAATTCTTATTCAAGTATGGAATCTGAAACATTTGTGTCAGGTCTGTAGGTTTCATTAAGGAATTACTTTTTTTAAATGAAATGTCATTAATTTACCTCAGATAATTGCTAAGTTGTTATTATTGTGGGTATGTGTTTATATGTTTCTGGTTCATTTTATTATTATAAATGTTTGGCTTTATTGCAACAGAAAATGCAATTCAATAGGTTCCTTTTCTCTCCATTGAAGAATTATGTGGTCAGTATAAAGTCAAAATTATTTTAACAGACATTTGAATTTTTAAACTTCTTTTATATGTGGTGTTTTGCCTTGTTTTTTTTTTTTTGTTGTTGTTTTTGTTTTTTTCAATTAAAAATGTTTAGTAAAGTGTTTAAAGAAAACAGTTGTTTTTTTATTTTAATTATAAATCAGGTTAGATCTGGGGGATATATTGCAAATATTGATTTATTTGATAGAATTTT